>QEOT01005549.1:4284-78414 GCA_003123785.1 Pterocarya stenoptera
GGGTAGCCTACCCATTTACTACTTATATGTATTTGAAATTTTTTTTATTTTTTATCATTTTATTTTAAGTATTTTTTTAACATCCTTAGTCATTAAGAAAAAATTAAAAAAATATATAATTTTACTAATAGTCACTTTCTTAACTATTAAATAAAATAAAAAATTTTAAAAAAAATAAATACAAAAAAGAATAGTAAGTGGATAATAGAAGGGTAATAATCCTATCATTTTCCAAAAAAAAAAAATCCCCAACATAAGAACCCTTCCTAAGGTTCCCCATCTCGGATTAGAACTATCACAATTTTTTCCCCATTTATTTTATCATAATATTTTATTTTATTTTCCTACACCATATGCATATGCAATAAATAATATTTTTTCTTTTCAATTCATTATTTTCAATTATACCGACTGATAGTCACATTTAGATCATTCCTTTTAAAGATTGATCGATGACAAATTTTAAAATTAATTTTATTAATAAGTAATGTTAGATATAAGTTCTAAATAAATAAATTATACCCAAGTCCTTTATAAAAAGTTGAGTGTCACTAAAAAAAATACATTTTTTATACTTTTTTTTAATGAGATCCATTTTTTTTACAAAAAATTACGCGAGACTTATTTATTTGAAATTTATACAAATTTATTACTCTTTTTATTAGTGCGTATGACACCGGACAGAATAGTAATTATTTTGTAGGCTAGTTTCAACAGATGATTCACAGGAAAGAAAATAAGAAATTACCTAAAAAAAAAAAAAAAACGTCTCTAATGTCAATTTAAATTATCAATAATCAAGAATGTAAAAATCAACCCACAAGTCGGGCTGTAATAACTGAAAATCGACTGTATTGAAATTTTACCAAAAATAACAAAATCTCAATAATAATGCTAAAATTAAATACATAATAAAAGAAGTATTTTGCTAAAAATTTAGCCCAAATTCAGAATCACTTCCAAAAGAGTAATTGAAATGTTACCATAAAAGGTAAAAAATAATTAAAAATAAGAAATTAGAGGGAAAAATAGTGAAATTTGGCCTCGAAAATGATGCACACCAAACAAAGCTAGGTGCCCACGACGTGCGCGCTGAATAGAGCTTTCCGAATTGGGGTCATATGTGCGATTCTGATACCTGTAATCAAAGTTATGGTTAAAATACCGGAATTTGTCTAAAATTGCCCTAACCAAGAAAATATCACGATTTCTTGTCTTATTTACATTGATCTGCCACTTCAAGGTATTTCAGCGCAGTTAACATTCAATCTGACAACTCAATATCATTTGACTCAAATCTTCCTACATCAGCGTACCCCCATAAAACAATAAAAGGAAAAAAAAAATAATACTGCTACTTTTATAAACGAATTATATAAAAGTAATCTCATAAATTGATATTGTTTTATCAGACCCGTTAAATCTACTATACAATAAAAATAATTTTATAATATGATGAACCGTATTAAGTCATATTAGTTTCTGATATTATTTTTATGTAATTCAATTGTGGTTAAATTATTTTTCAAAAAATAATTGAAAAAAAAAAAAAAAAACAGATAACGACATCCATGAGCCCTTTTGGCAGCGTGGCAAGTGGGGAGATCTGATTCATTTTCAGTGTTTTTTGGCGAACTATATAGAACATAGAATATTTAGCTAGCAAGCATTACTCAATCATAAGCCCGTCTTTATTATTATTTTTTTTTTTTCCGACAAACATAGCTTTAACCATATAAAGACAAACCGTAAAAGGAACAGTGTACACGTAGAAAGGAAACAAGGTAATATAAAAATAATTCTTTAAGATGTTCGTCGCAATCTACATCACTATTCACTCCCCATGATCTTCGTTACATTCACCTTCTTCATAAATACAGAGATATACATAAAGATATATATTTACACAATATAAGATTTATGTGATTTAGCAACATAATTACGTCCACGAAGCTGTAGGGTATTAATTTGTTTATATGATAATCAAAGATATAGTGTGGCGGCCATACACAGGTACTTTAATACAATATATAGTAAAATCTTAATTAGCGGTTTAGATTGGATTAAGAGCAAAAAAAGGTCAAAAATATTTATTGACTGGGAACTTTATAGAAAATCCATCAAAAAATCTTATCAGCCCAAGTCTCCACTCCATGGTCAAACCCTTGTTAAGAAGCTACCAAAAAATCGTAACGAATTCTTATCAGATCTAGTTATCAAATCGGACCGCCATAAATACAACCAATCTCTACACATAGAAATTTTGGCATTCATACGTCAACGCATCAAGTGTGATGTCGCTTTTATAAAACTAAAACTAAGATACCTAATTATGATTGCTATTTGGTGTAAGTCTTGAATTTCAGTTTATATTCGATGCATAGGTATGGCTTTAGTAGCCTTGACGTGTCTCCCATATTGCAAAAACATATTGGACATACGTGAGTCATAGTGCAGGCATTTTTCTGCAGGAATGGTGTGCGGATATGTATGATCATGAGCATATGTCGTACTTAAATTAGGTTTGCTATCACAATCCCCATGTCCCTGTCATAAATTAAAAAAAAAAATTGAAAATCTTGAAAAGATACACATTATTGATAAGAGTAATGCTACATATAATCGTAAGTACGTGAGTGACGTACAATCGCTTTAAAAAATAATATGATTGATTATTAAAATATTAATTTTTTTAATATAAATTTTATATTTATTTAGTTTTTTAAAATAATTAGACGAAGTTTATATATTTACGACTGCAAGTATTAGGAATATTACTCCTAGCAATAATAATCATAGCCACGGGATTCATTGTTGATCATATATAACCCTGTCCATCCATCCATCCATCGATTCCATCCCAAGAGAAGAGAAAGATCAGAACCTTTTGACAGCTTTTCCGATTTTATCTCCAGGCCACAGAAGGAAATTAATGGTGGGTGGGTGTCATAGATTTCTGATTGCTGAATTCGTACTTTACCATAAAGCAAGAAAGATGAGCTATCCCTCTTCCTTTCTCCTCCAACCCCTCCTCTCCTAAGTCTTAAAAGAAGAAACAAAGCCAGAAACAACGGTGACAGATAGCTCGAAGTGACATGTGTCAAAAGGGGTATGATTATCATGCTCTGCAATCAAAGTGCCATGACATCAGAGGACAGAACCGAATTCCCGCATGCTGATCTGGCTAATGATAAACTTTAATCATCTCTTGAACAACACAATTAAAAGGGCCTCTCTCTTTCTTTTCGTAGTTCTTTTTTTTCCAAGAAGTGATCACTCTTGGCAAAGCCCTCTTTGGCTAGCTGCTTGTCTTACTTGTCATAATTATTTCCTGACTGAATATATTATTCTTTCAATCTCAGATGAGGGTCTTGAATTCTGAGAGTACTTTAATAGCAAGTTTTTGTTCTCTATAATTAGCAGGATCGAGTTGGTGCCTTTTTAGCATGCAACTTGTGTAAATATCTAGGGAGGAGTGGATAATATGGAGTAGTCATGTATCATTCTTCTTACTTCTAATCACCCAAATGTGAGATTAAAATGGAAAATGCTAGCCAGCTTAGTGCTTACCCACGTGTAGCAGTAAAAGAAAAGAGTACTCTAATACCGCCCATCCATTGCTGTCCCTACAATGCCCAAATTTCCTACTTTGCACGAGCTCCATTATTCCAAGTCCCAACCCATCAATCAAATCCCATCATGCATCAGATCAGAGTAACTCAACCGGCTCGGGCAGCTTGCTTTATGCCCAATTTGAGCCAGTCTTTTTAATGTTGGTAAACCTGTTTCATGGCCACTCAAAATTTTAGAAGTTTTGCATACAGAATATTATGAGCCATAATTCTTTTTCTTTGCAAGCCTCGCTTTCAGCTGCAAGGCAGAGAGAAGAATTTGGTCTGGTCAGCTTGAAGATGCCTGTCTAGTCAATAAATCATTTCAATTCTCAATTACCCCTCATAATATATTGATACTTAAAATGCCAACCGAGAATGTCGGATGTGCCTGTGAGAATTAACGCGCAAAAATGGAAGGAGGAGTAGTGAAAGGTCCCGTCCGAGATCAAAGTAAGCCTAGAGACACTTTCAAGATCGCTTACATAATCCATTTCTTGCTTGGTGCTGGCACTTTGCTTCCTTGGAATGCTTTAATCACTGCTGTCGATTACTTTTCCTATCTATATCCATCTAAGCACGTTGAAAAGGTTTTCTCCGTGGCTTACATGAGTTCTTCGGTGCTAGTTCTGGTTGTTATGTTGAGTTGGAGTGACTGGAATCGGAGGCTGAATTTCAGATTGAGAATGAACTTGGGTTTTTGCATGTTCATCATTTCTCTAATGGTAGCTCCAATTATAGACTGGGCTTGGTGCAGCTCCGGCTCCGGCTCCGGCTCCGGCGCCCCACCAAATGGAGCCTACAGCGTGACAGTCACATCTGTCATTGTCTGCGGTTTAGCTGACGGCTTGGTTGGAGGAAGCTTGATAGGATCAGCTGGAAAACTTCCAAAAGAGTTTATGCAGGCTGTGTTTGCTGGAACTGCTTCTTCAGGTATATACTTATACCATGAAACTATATATATATATATACATATATATATATATACACCATCCTTTTCATTTGGTTTTCTAATTCCACAAACAATATATAACATGAAACATGAATCATGCTATATATAATCGATTTTCTTTTTTATCACACAACTTCACACTTCCTATCTGCATAGGCGATTCTCATGCAAACTACCTAATCTACTTAATTATGTGCTTAATTTGTTTGTTGACAGGTGTTCTTGTATCTATGTTGAGGATTTTAACAAAGGCATCGCTTCCACAGACTCCAAAGGGTCTTCGAACGAGTGCCCACTTCTATTTTATTGTTGGCACCATCATCCTCCTATGCTGCATACTTTCTTGCAATCTGTTGTATAAGTTACCAGTCATGCAGCAGCATTATAGACTTGTTCAAGATGATCCCATGTGTTCAAGGCCTAAATTTTGGTCCGTTGCAAGAAAAATCCTATGGCCAGTTTTTGGAGTTTTCATCATTTATCTTGTGACTCTGTCCATTTTTCCAGGATTTATAGCAGAAAACCTGGAATCCAAGTTTTTTGGAGATTGGTATCCTATTCTGCTGATCACCGTGTATAATATTGCAGATCTGGTGGGAAAGTCTCTGACTGCAACATATCTTCTGAACAGTATTGGAATGGCTACATGGGCCAGCATTGCCAGGCTTACGTTCTATCCTCTCTTCATGGCTTGCCTGCATGGACCCAAGTTGCTAAAAACTGAAGTACCCGTGATAATTCTGACGTTTATGCTTGGATTGACCAATGGATATCTTACAAGTGTCTTCATGATCCTCGCTCCAAAGTCTGTGCCTATTTCAGAAGCAGAAGTTTCTGCAATTGTAATGGTTGTGTTCCTGGGACTTGGTTTAGCAGCTGGTTCAGTTCTTGGCTGGTTCTGGATTATTTGAGCTGCATGCCCTTATAATTAGTTGATCTTTTCTTAATGAAACTGGGAAAGTTAACCATGATGATGAGGTTAGTTTCCTCATCGTGTAGTTAGAAAATGCCAAACTGTTTGCATCCCGCATGATTGATCGCGTAACAGGTCTTTCAACAGCGAAGAAAAGTGTTCCTCTTTGCAAACTACTGGTAATTCGATGAAAAATTAGACTGACTTCTCTTTATTATTACCTCAAGTGTATAAGAAAATATGGAAATAGATTATATTGAAATTCAAGCAAGAAAAAAACAAGGATATTAATTAATAAAACAGAAACAGACGCATAAGTTAATTAACCTTAAATATTAATTGTTTCTTTTAGCAAGCATATTATAGATATAATTATCAGTTACATGATACATTAATAGTCAACACGGTGGGAGGCTCCAACATTTATCCAAAACCAACAAATACAACATAAGAAATAAAAAAAAAAAAAAAAAAAAAAGTAAGGGATATGAGGCAATGACTTGTCCCCACCCATTTTCCAAAAGGGAAAGCCGCTTGGAGTGGTTTTGATATAGTCTGATAAACAGACTGTAATACTACGACTAGAAGTCGCAATGAAGCGAGTTGTACTGCATTTCGCTGTTCCGGACTGGCTGCAAGAGATTTCCACTATCTCTTTCCTATAATCCTTAGTTAGAAGAAGCAGAAACATAGGAAACTAACAAACAAGAGATGCGTCGAACTGTCGGAGGATGAATGCTAGGGACTGTGGAGGTGTGTGAAGGCCACACGCCACTCTGTGAAAGTGGAGGTTGGTCAAATTTGAAGGATATCCGAGGTCGTTGGTCTCGAATATGTTGCACGTGGCGGCAATAGGAACTCCTTGGTGCGGCAGCCCTTGGATCTCACGCATGGGTTGAGCCGCGTATATATTTCGACATTTTGCTCCTGCCGTCTGAAGGATCGGCAGCAGAGAATACACAATAAAAGTTGTATCCGGCACTACTCCTTTCTATAAAAGGAAAACACAATAAAATTTAAAAAAAAAAAGGACTGAAAAACACAATAAAAACAAGAAAGTAATAGACGAAAGGAGGGGGAGGAGACAAAGCTCTATCCGGCGAAGAAGATGGGATCTTTAGTTTTTAGTTGGGAGAGAAATCGCACACAGAGAGAGAATATAAAAAGTTTCAATTAAATATCAATTGTTATCTGTAAATAAACGTTGCAGTTTAATAATCGGTGTGTGGAGCCATTTCTTATATATAATTTTATATTGTTTACATTATAATATATTATCTTATATATAATTTTCATATGAGTCTTGTATTTATTTATTTTTTTAAAAATGATTATACAGCGCTTGCGTTCATTTCTCTCTTTCTATATATATATATATATATATATATAGAAAATTAGCAATAAATAAGAAACATCCCTAACATGCACAAGATCGAGATCACTTCCTTTATAATCAGGTACCTGCTGATTAATGATTATATTGTCTTGGTTCCACGTTGCATTTGTTAATGAATGGCTGATTGAGCTGTTGTCAGAAGACTCATCCAAGGCACGTCGTACAAAACCTAGTTTCTCAAAGCAAGCCCATGTAAATATGAACAGATCAAATCCTATCAACAAGAATGCATACATGATAGTAGTGGAATACTTCAATTAAGAGAAAAGCCTGTATGATCTAGCAAGGAATCCTCTTTTATATCCATCAAAACTTAAGTACTTTATACATTGAAAAATACTTTAATCACAAAAGGAATTTAGAAAAGTAAACTTACAAATTAATGCGACTTTATGTGATACGTTAGAATTTAAAGTTACTTTTACTGTAAAATATTATATCTATCATATTACATAAAATCATGTTAGTTAACTGTGAATTTACTTTTGTGAAATCTCTTTATAATTATTGTAATACTTCTCTTATATGTTAGAAGAACCTTTCATCCTTCATCGCTTGCACGGTGCTCTCTTTGATAAGGTTAAGTACGACTCTAGCCCTTATAATTCTATATAATTATATGAGAAATTCTACAGTTACAAAGAGATCACATGAAAATAAACCTACAAATTGAAATTTATATATATGATTGCTTTTATACGATCTTTTATTGCTAAAACATTTATCTAATTATATATATATTCATGCATGCACGCACACAAACTCAACTGAAAAATTACAATTAACAATTTATAGTGCATTATTTTTACATGTTAGCACACAAGTTCAAAGTTCAAACACGTGATCAATTTTGCGCGTAATTCAAAGTTCAAACACGATTTTTCTCTGCTGTAAGTGAGGGCTATCAATAAAATTAGGATACTGTCCTCTTCTTAAAAAAAAAAAAAAAAAAACAAACATGTGATCAACTTCGCACATAATCCATAAGATTTTCACCCTTAAGTGCTTACATCTCTCATGGACTTGTTTGGTTATACAGATAAGATGAGATTAGATAAGATAGAAATTGAAAGTTAAAAAAAATATTATTAGAATATAATTTTTTATTTTAAAATTTGAAAAAGTTGAATTATTTATTATATCTTATATAAAAGTTTAAGAAAATTATAATAATTATATGTCTTATCTCATCTTGGTAATCAAACCAGACCTTAATTTGTTGGTCCTAAAGTTATCCCAAATTTCCAATATCTCTTAACCACTAGTTAGTCTTGGGTCGGGGCAAGCTTATTTATTACATGCAACTCCCATTTATTTTTACAAGGACAATGCTAAAGTTATCGAGAAATATGATCCCTAAATTCAACCGATAGTGTAAAATGCATTTTTCTTTTAAACTTTTATTTTTCTTCATTTTTAGGTTTTATATATGCTTTTGTTTTCTTTTNTTATCCATAATGCTGAGGAATATATTTTCATAATTATGAGTTTTAACCCAATTAAAAGAATGAAAGGGGTTTAGGGAAAGAATTTTTTTACTATTTATAAGTCGTGCGACGCATGACTATTTGTGGAATATATTTATTACAGCTAGAAAATAATTAAAATATAAATATTTTTTTAATTATTGTAAGTTAGGATCCGTTGATTTTTATTTGGAAAAAGAGTATAATAAACCTCAAATAGATCACAAGTTCGATCCATACAATACTTTATTTGAATATTTGAATAGTTTTGTAGTTATAATGAAATGCACGAACAAGTGATATGCTTAAAATCGCACTCCTCTCAAAATGTATCACAATTTAAAAATTAAAAAGAAAATTTAAATACAAGCCTATATTATTTAAAAAATAAATAAATCTAACATTTACATAAAAAATAATAATTTTAATAATTAACTTCTTAGGGAAGAATAGATAACGCTTGCATGAAGCACAAGTGTAAGGCAAAAACCCGTTCATCGCAAATTTGCGTTAATTTGCATTCGTGTCAGCATGGTCAATTTTGGTAGAGTGACAGTATCATTCATTTATCCCTCGTATGGTTATGTAGTTGGTGACATGAAATAAAATATTTTGAATAATAGTAAAATTTTTTAATTAAGATGAGTTGAGATAGTATTCTAATAATATTTTATTTTACTATTTACAAACTATCTCAACTGATTTCTAAATTTAAACGGAACCATTTTACAAACAAAATTCAACTTTGACAAATCCTCATTAATAATTACATTTAGGTTTATTTAAATATTAAAATAGTTTTATCTTATCTTATTATTATAATTTTTATATAAAATATAATAAAAAATTTAACTTTTTTAAATATCAAAATAACAATAATAATAATAATATTATAATAATATTTTATTCAATTATTATTTAAAATTATCACATTTAATGTCACTATAATGGAAAGTTTAAAGTGAACGGCACGGGAAATCGGCACGGGGAAACCTCACAAATTCGAAAGAAAAATACTAATCCCACACATGGGCTCCCGATGCTAGGTTTTTTTTTTTTTTTACTCTTTAAATGAGTAATGCTACGTCTTCCGAAAAGATAAAAAATATTTTTTCATTTTTATTTCCTTTTTTTAAAATATTTTTTTAATCATTATAAATATTTAAAAAAATTAAAAAATTTATAGTATAATTAAAAAATACTTTCTTAATTATTAAGTATAAAAAAAATAAAAATTCAAGATACAAATTTGAATTTCAAAACATTTCTCATTATAAATATTTAAAAACATTAAAAAAATACGTTAAAAAAAGAAGGCACTGTGAGCCTGTGCGTACTCCGGATCCCTCGTGTGGCTGTAGAGCCACTCAATCCGAAATGCGATGTGAAAAATAGAAAAAGAAGAAAGAAGAAAAGGACGCGGTTTTCAGTTTTTACTTTTTACTGTTATAATTGCATTTGTTGAAAACAATGGGATGTGTATTTACGCCTCTGTCATTCTATCGAGCGTACTAATCCAGTACCGGGACCCGCCCCTTCTCTCTCTCTCTCTCTCTCTCTCTCTCTCTCTCTCTCCTAGCTGAGTCAGCTGGCCAAACCGAGCTCGATTCCAATTTCGGAGCTCCGGCGACCCGAGAGTCCGATTCTCCTGCTAATATCCTCCACCTTTCTTACCTTCCGGTAAGACTCTCGCCGGAGTATTCTCCATCATGTTTATTTATGTTAATTGTTCGGGAATTGATATTTTTTTTTTTTGTGATTTGATAGATTTTTTGTATAAGAGTTTTTTCTGTATTTGAACGGAGAATTTGAGCGCCGTTTGTGGGAGATGAACTTGTAGAGGACATGAAGAAGGTATCAAGAAAAGTCGGGAAGTATGAGGTGGGCCGAACCATCGGCGAGGGAACTTTTGCCAAGGTTAAGTTTGCGCGGAACACAGAGACCGGCGAGAGTGTGGCCATGAAGGTTTTGGCCAAGACCACCATTCTTAAGCACAAAATGGTTGATCAGGTACTTCAGTTGTTTCATAAATCCTTGAAAGGGCCTTCTTATTAGAAGTGTATGCGGAATCAGGTTTCTGTTCAATATCGATATGTACTAGAATAATTATTGCCTACTGAATTGCTAATGTCTCATAATCCTTAGCTTGGTAATGCATATTTCTGGTGCTGCTGATTTTATATGTGTCTGCCCCCTCTCCTTCTATTTAAGTGGTCAAATTGAAATTGATCTTGGGTTGCTTAGAGCAGGGTATGTTCACTTTTTGCTGGTTCATATACAGCTTATTAAAAGTTAATGATTCATGACAGCGGCTTCTGGTTTCTGAGTTATAGTTACTGGATTCAAGCCGCAATTTGGTTGCACCAAGTCGGTCTGATTTGGAACTTCAATTCTGCGGAATCAGATAATCTTCCCTATATTGTGGAATTTGTTAGGGGTTTGGGATTGTTGGCATGAAAATCAATCTTTTGTTTTTGGTGTGAAATTCCAAACAGCTGGCATGTAATGCAATCCAAGTGAATATGTGAAACCGGGCCTTTAGTTCCTTCCAATTTCAGGTCACAATTCCAGTCTGATGAAGTCAGTCTCACGTAGTGTGCTCTTTGTGCCAGGCTAAAAAAATGATGCGTCACAACTTTAAGAGTGGAATGGTTCAATTTTGAATATGTGCCATAAGCATCAGTATTAACAAGCAAAATCATCTTAACCTTTTCTGAAGAATTTTCCTATATACTATGCTTTCCTCTCCGGTACTAATCTAGCTTCTTTTTTTTTTTTGTTATGAATCTATTCCAGTACTCCTTGATATCTAGGGCCATGTCCATGAAGAAAACTCATGAGCCAGCGTATATCACTAAAAAAAATGTTGAAAACCTAATCTTAAGAGGAATGTGAATGTTCCCTTTACTCATTTTTTTTTTGCAATCGTCTGAGTGCCCTTTGGTGCATTTACACATTGTCATTGGTGATGGGCACGAGAATGCTAAACAGTGGTTAAAATTGTTGCAAGATTTGATTCAGGACCTTTAATGAACTAAACAAAACCTTTTCTTCCAACTATCTGGATCCCGTATGTCAATCTTCTTCAGCCCTTCAACATACCATGTTCAATGTGCTTTAATTATATCTTTGTATTGTATAATTATGATGATAATGGGGTTGATTCTCTCTTCTCCTTTCTCTGTTTTAATGATCTTGCTAACCTTTTCTTGAACTGGGTTTCAGATTAAAAGAGAGATATCGATAATGAAGATTGTTAGGCATCCTAATATCGTAAGGCTGCATGAGGTAGAGTTGTGCTCTCTAAGATATAGTACCTATTACTATCACGAATTTCATATAATATTGTTCCATATTGTTGTGGTACTGATGACGGTCTCTTTTATCTTCTCTCATATTCATTTTCAATTTCAAGGTTTTGGCTGGCCAAACAAAGATATATATAATTCTCGAGTTTGTAAGTGGAGGAGAGCTGTTTGATAAAATTGTAAGGTTTCTCCTGATCTTATGTACGTAAGGAATGCCAAAGTCTAAATGATGTTTAAGTTGCTTAGCAAATTGGAAGCGAGAAGATTTTGTCTCACCAAAATTTTGCTGAAACCTCCAATCTATCAAGACTTTTCATATGCACAACCTTTATTGCAAGGAAATTTCATGTACACACTTGTTTCTTATATGTAGGTCCATCAGGGAAAGCTTCATGAAAATGAATGCAGGCGGTACTTTCAACAACTTATAGATGCAGTTGCTCATTGTCACAATAAGGGTGTGTACCATAGAGACCTGAAGGTACCATCAATATTTAGTGTGTGACTTATTTCTTTTGTCAATTGTAATTCATGGTATCATTGATACTCCTGACCAATTCTTTCTTATTTGCATTGTGATGCACAGCCTGAAAATCTTCTTCTTGATGGAAATGGAAATTTGAAGGTTTCGGACTTTGGACTGAGTGCATTACCTCAGCAAGTGAGCACATTTACATTAAATAACTTAAAAGGTTTTGACCATGTCTTACTCTGTTCCCTGTCTTGTTTATATCCATGAGTAGGGGGCTGGCCTTCTTCGAACAACATGTGGAACCCCCAACTATGTTGCACCGGAGGTACATCCAATTTTAAGATTGGCAGTTAACATTAGAAGTGTCTGTTATGGTTTGTTTTTTCATTTTACTCTTCAAAATATTGTTTTAGCTGACTTGGGCCATTGCGTTTACTGATTGATATTTCCTTTCGTTTTAAAACTTCAAGATTGGTAGAAAATTTCTATTTTCAAAGTGCATATTCTTATAATTTTGTATTATCTTTCTGAATCAGGTTGAGGGAGAATATTGAAATTCACAGAATGTTATATTTGTCTCTCAGTTTTTTATTTTTTCTTTCTGCAAAGTTTATTAAGTTATAACAATTTGGTATCTGTTGAACTTCATATGACTGCTGATAAATTAATGCGGCATTGCGTGTTTCCTAAACTTTCAGCGGTTCTATCACGAGCATTTTTTTCCTTTTCAGATGCAATAAATCATATGCTCAATTTTACTCAGTTTTCAAATGCTTACATTGAATAATTGCTTTAACAGGTGCTCGGTAACCAGGGTTATGATGGCGCAGCTGCTGATTTGTGGTCATGTGGAGTCATCCTCTATGTTCTAATGGCCGGTTATCTTCCATTTGATGAGACACACCTTCCAACTCTTTACAAAAAGGTCTCTATCATTGTGCTTCAGATTAATTCAATGGATAGTGGATTTGCTTAGAACCCAAGTTTATGAAGTCAACAGATTATGAAGTGCCCACTCTTTCTGCAGATTCGTTTCTTCAGTACTAAGTTATGCATGTTGCAAGAGCTGTCTTGTCAGTTGTCTCCACTTCTATTGCCCTTTACATTCTTCAGTCTCATCTCACACACTTGGAGGTTGCCATGTCATGAATATATCCAGTGTTAATGCTATAGCCATGTCTTCCTTCTCATGTACAGGCTTAGTTTAGAAAACCTCCTAATTCTTCCTTCATTATTCCCATGAACAGTAGGGAACCTTTCTCAGCTGACTGAATGTGATTCACGATAATTTTTAGTATGCAAGTATGAATGCAAGTATGAACGCAAGCTTCTAAAGGCCTACTATTGTGGTGGTTGCGCAGATAAGTGCAGCAGAATTCTCTTGTCCATTCTGGTTTTCTCCAGGAGTGAAGTCATTGATACATAAGATACTTGATCCCAATCCTGAAACAGTAAGTACTTTGAAACTTCACCATCTGCAGAAAATAGAATTTGTTTTGTTATTTACATGTATGCCTTTGTAAATGCATGCTTCTTTTAGGAAGTGCATCAAGTGCTAGTTGCTTCACAATGGTCTGAAAGACTTGATTAGTATGACTTGTAGTAACTTATGGTATCTTGTAGATAATGGTAGTCATGTCAAACATGCTTTCTGCTACTTTTGGGATCAAGTTATTGTAATCCTCTGAATTGAATTTAGGAAGGTGGTGAATGGGATCCCACATTACTTGGGAGGGAGAAGGTCTTATCCTTTATAATAAGCCCAAAGGATTCTGCTTGTGTTACTGACTAGTCCTTTTGGAGTATAGCCAGATGTGGCTTGGGCCTTCCTTGGGTTGTTACAGATATATGGTGACTATATCTTCCACTTGACTTAGGTGATTGGTGTTATGCTCTTTATGCAATAACAGTAAAAAATTCACATATGAACTTCTCCCTCTAATGATTATGGCTGAAGTGCTAAGACGGGCATCAATCTAAGAAACTGATACTTATTGAGCTAGTTTCATGTTGTCTGCTTGTAACTTCAAGAGTATGCATGCAGGGCATGTGCCAAAGGATACCAAGGAAATATTTCCTTTTGCTCATTTGCTTGTTTTAAGTTAATGTAGTGGTGAAAAGGCCAATAGTGTTGCCACTTAAAGTCATTATGAACTACATATTAAGGAAAGACCACATGGTGGTGTTTGAGATAAATATCTCCCTGGTTTTCATGGATCTAGTGTAATTTTGGCAGTCTTTCCATTTTTTTTTTCTTTTCACTTCTTTTGGGTGGTTGCATGTTTGGCTCATCACATACAGCTGGACTTCTTGATTTGCAACAGTTACCAACAGAGCTACAAATTGACTGGTAGTATTTTCTTTTTATGGGCAAGGTAATAAATTATTATAATAAAATTATGAGAGGTAGTATGGTCTTAAGACATTGCCTCTGGTTGTTGCCTACTGATCAGAAACACATAATTTATGCTGATGAATGAAAGAAAATATTTTTGTCACAGTTTTTATCTTTTTCTTTTCTCATCGAGTTTAGTCACATTCTGAAAATATATCCAACATACTCAAACTGGTCAAAGAATCATGGCAAGGCAATTAGCGTTCATTGGAATGTATTGGGATCCTTTGTTCAATTTCTATCTCCGTAAAAATTCTGTATGCTGCTGCTGCAAGCCTAAGGACTCCTATATGTTCTGTAATTAGTTTCTGTTTGATGCAGCGCATTCAGATTGAAGGAATAAAAAAGGTTCCATGGTTTCAGAAAAACTATGTTCCTGTGAAGCATAGAGAAGATGCGGAAGTGAATTTGGATGATGTTTGTGCAGTTTTTGATGATATTGAGGTTGGCTATTCTTTCCTGTTAATGAAGAAATTTTCTAGTGCATGTTAAGGGAGTTCTCTGTTTTCATTGTTTCACTATTAAAACTGGTATAGTAGGTTACTGTCTTCAGTTCATTAAACTTTAAATTTGGGCCTTTAGAGACCATTATACACTTTCTCTTTCTACAATCATTTGTATATGACAGGAAAACTATGTTGCTGAGCAGTCAGAAAACTATGGGGGTCCTTTGATAATGAATGCATTCGAGATGATTACACTATCGCAGGGCTTGAATTTATCTGCATTGTTTGACAGGAGGCAGGTAGGGTTATCATTCCAGGTCGCAACCATATGTTTAAAATACAAGTCCTTGACTACTTTTCTAATTCTACTATTCCACAATCCATAGAGTCTTTGATGCCAGTGTGTTGAAATCTTAAAAGCAAGTGTTACTGATTTCTCATCTGCCCATATACTTTTGCCAGGAAGTGCAGACTGCTTCCTCTGTATTTTACTGAGCTAATTGTAGCTAATTTACTCATAGCCCTTTTTATACTCTTGTAAACTGGTCAAAACTTTGTCGTCTGACGTGCTTATTGTCCAGAATTTGCAATTATGATACGCGGGATGGTGTAATTTTAGAATACTTTGAGTCTATGAAGCAGAACGAGAATGGTTTTCTGTTTTTTGTTTGTTTGTTATATTATTGTTGTTCCCTATTTTTATTACTTAGTGACAAAACTGATTTTGGAAAACAAGATCTGCACCAGATTTATTTCTGGTTAGAACTGTGGAAAATATATAATAATTTGGTTTCAATGGGTTGTAAACTGATCAGGGTAAGATATATTATCTGAGGGATTTCTTTTAATAAAAAAAGGATCACATGTTTTCTGCTCAAATTTTGTTAAGGAATGAGGCAATGAGAAGTTACTTTTGAAATGCATTCAATAAACACCAGCAAAAAAATAAGGGAATTGGAGAAACTCATGGACTGGAATTCTAGCACTGTTTTCATTGTGTATCACTCTACAGAAATCCCACTGTACTCTGGTTGTGCTTGATTGGTCCTTTTTAGATGGTTCATGAAGTGTTTCTGTAGATCATTGGATGACTAGATATGAAATTTTACAACTCTCTCTCTCTGTGTGTGGCAGGATTATGTAAAGCGGCAAACACGGTTTGTTTCCTGCAAACCAGCAAAAGTAATTATCTCAACTGTTGAAGCTGTTGCCCAATCGATGAGTCTCAAGGCCCATACGCGTAATTTTAAGGTATGGCCCATAGCACCTATCTTTTATATAGGCTTTCTTTTCTGAAAGGCACCTTCATTGCATCTGCCTCTATGCCACCAATTCTATCAGGTCATCCTAAGCAGCCTTTTTCATAAGATAATTTCGCTTCTTGCTTGTCATAAAACTTTTCACAAGTAATTGTCACGTTCCTTTGACTCTGGTTATTGTATGATCATATATGTCTCACGCTTTAAACTCTTCTAATAAACGCCACTTGAAAATGCACATGTACAAACTGTATTGCAATCAGTATATACGGCTTAATGGAATATTTTGTTGCTTGCTTTTTTTGTCTTAAATTTGCAAGAGAAATCCAATGCATAAAAAGTGAAAATAATGCTAATCCACTTTCATTAACTTTCTTCTTTTAACATGTTTGGATTTTTCAATAAAACATTTTCCCCGCAGACAAGGCTTGAAGGAATATCTGCAAATAAGACTGGACAATTTGCAGTGGCCCTGGAGGTAACTTTCTAGATTTTTTTTCTGCTTCATTGTTCATGTTCTTTCCCTTTTCTCGTTTTTGGTAGCAATGCCTTGACTTTGTGTATAGGTTTTTGAAGTTGCACCATCCCTTTTCATGGTCAATGTTCGAAAGGCTGCTGGGGATACTCTTGAATATCACAAGGTTCCTTCTATATAAATTTACATGTGCTTCAGGGAAAGTTGTCCCTTTTATCATTATGCTCTGTCATATCATATAATTATATTACATTATGTCTTTTTTCTTGCTCTCAATCACTTTGGCGGTCTCTATAGTGCCTTAGATATCAATCATGGAACCAAGTTCTCATTGATGCTGATATTGATCTTTGTGGCATCTGAATAAAATAAACTACCTTAACCATCATGCAAGTTTTTTTCTCTCCCGGTGCTACCACCAACAGTCACTTATTACAATTACACGTTGTTCTATCCTCTTAGTCTTTGCCATCTATCAATTTCAACATCTTCATTTTGACTAGGCTTAAACTATCAACTTCTTTTTTATTGGTCTCAATCATACCTAAAACCATTCAAGGGTGTCTATATATGGAACTTCTACAAGTTGGAGGCATTTAGTTAATTTCGGTGTGTCATAAGTTTTTGTGAATGGCACCCGATGGTGCAAAGCTTGGGCAAATCTCACTTTAGTTCCTTCTCCACTTTTCCTGAAAACACGTTTTGCAGTTTTACAAAGATTTATGTGCCAAACTAGACGATATCATTTGGAAACCAAAGGAGGGTATGGCTATTCCAGCCTGCTTAGAACAATGATTGCTGATCCAGTTCCAAGGGAGATGCAAAGCAGTAAGCCAGATGAACAGAGGGAGGCGATTCCTCTTCGGGGCATGATCTACTACAAACTGGAAGATTTTTATCGTACAGGGCTACATATATTTAATTTTTTTGTCACGTGTTATTTTAGAAATCAGCATGTAAATGTATATTACAAAATGAGAGTGTGCTAAGAAATTGTGTAGCCTCTTCCCCCACTAATACACTTTGGGGATATAACCCTTGTAGTTAGAGGCCTTACATAACCCTCGTAATTAGAGGCTTTATGTATATCAGGAAGTTCATCTCAGCATGTAGTTATATGAATGCGATTCAGAATGTTCTTCACCTCGTTGGATTTCTTATTACTATAATGACGTCGATGATGGCAATGAAGATGATGGTGGGAGTAAAGAGGGCAATGAGGATCATAACATTCCACCACGCTTCTGAATCTGACGTTCACGATGACCCACTCTATAGACATTGATCTGTTGGTAGCTTTTTTTTTCTTTCGGTGGTTTCACTCATTTATCAATATTCAATGACTTAACATCAGGTTCATGTTAATATCAAGATATTTTAATCCAACTTATAGATTGCCCCCTCCGTGACATGAACTCATGATGTAGTTTCTGTTTTGATACTAATTGTTAAAGATCTAACAATTAATCTAAAAATCTTAAGATTGTTGGATAGATGAAACTTTTAATACTGATCATCGTAACAAACTCTCTTAAACCGTAATATAGCAGCATATATCAAGGCATATGTGGAAGGGAGGTTCTCTTACTCTCAATAAATAGGCTATGGCATGACATCATTGGCATTCTCTCTAGGCTCTAGCCGCCACGCCTTGTCAACATGCATCCTATAAAAAAAAAAAAACATGCATCCTCCCGAGTAGTTCTCATCATCATTATACACTTGGTATCTTGCCCTTGGCCTACTTTTAGCTCTGAATGGAAAATGGAAAAAAGCTCCAAATTTGGGGCATTGATGATATGTTCATGAATGATACTATGGGTTGGCTGATATAGAGGCGACAGATAAGTGCTTATAAGTACCACCTACTTTTTTTTTTCCCTTCGGCAAAGAACTTCAACTTCATTAATAACACTGTTTGTTACGAAAACAAACCGAGTATCAAACTTATCATACAGATCAACAAAAAAAGTGGGAAGGGGTCTTTTCCACTACGAAAATCTAGCAAATATTGTGGAATTCTTCTAGGGGGATTTTTCCGAACACATTGCTGGAATGTGCCCATTACACAATAGAATGCGCGCATCAATTTTAGAATCAATGCAAGAGATGGCATTTGAGGAGTCGCATTCTATGATGATTTTTTTGATCTGCTGCATGTGTTCTTCCTGCACTCCCATGAAGGCTGCCATGGCCTCCCCTTGGTTTGGATTAGTGCTACTTGTGAATTTGGTTACCAAAAATCTCATGGATCCATTGTGTGATCTACAAACTGTTGCTGCTGTGCTGCCTTCTTTTCTAATTGCTACATCAAATGTGATTGAAAAGATATCTTCTAAAGAGGGTGGAATCCATTTGGGAGTAATTTCAGCATTTTTCCATGTCCAAGCTTTACGTTGCTCCTTATAGATTTCTGAGGTCTTTTTGACAAAGTGATCTATTGTTGGGATCGTGACATCATGAGCAATTTGATTTGTAGTGATCCAGAGATTATCCATTGCTAAAACAACAAAAATTTGGAAATGATGGGATTCACTGACCAAGAGGTTTAACTGGTATGTGGGATTCAAAATCTGATTTATCCAGTTATTGATACCTAGATGCAAAAAAGATGAGATGTCCAAAGGCCAAGGAGATTGCCTCCACAAGATTCTTCATGTACAAGGACAATTCAGAAAAAGATGATCAGTGGTTTCTACTTCTAATTGGCAGATTAATGGACAAAGTTTCTAGTCTTCTTTTTAAAGAAATACAGTTAGTAAGTACCACCTACTTAATGACCATAATATATTTATTGGGTTTTTCTATCCTTGAATTTTATCAACTTTAATTCCATTAACTAATATGTCATATATTTAAATCTTTTTTTTTTTTTAATTTCTTCTTCAGTTGACAGTCATATATGCTAACTCCCATATCAAAATACATATAAAAGTAAGCTTCTCCATTAAAATCATTACTAGGATGCACATCTCTTTCTTTCTTCGTAGCTGAACCAAATTCAATTGCTAGAGGAGGAGGCACGGTTTCGAACCTACTCTCTAAGAATTCCATGGTAATCTGCTATTTCTATAAATCGCTCAATTTGCAGTCATTCGGTACACTAGGCAAGTCTTTTTTAAGTTTTTTTTTTTTTAAATTTATTATTAGTTATTTAAATGAGAGAGGTCCATAGCCATTTTCATGGAATAGGAATTGCTGCCATGCATTTCGATAACCCTGGGGCAAATTTCGCACGAGTAAAAAAGGAGAAACATGGAACTTTTGAAGGATTATTTTTGTATAATCTCTTTGTATCCGCTTGTTTCGAGTTAGTCACGTTTGCGTGGAGAACTGGCAAAGGGATGTATGAGGCCAATATCACCCCCACGAGAACTGCCTTCTACTTGAGTTTGCAGAAACCAACAAACAAAAAATAGAACGAGCTGTTTTTTTTAATTATCAACAGCTACAATCTCAGACAGATAGATTAGCACTAATATCCCTCTGTGAGAGAGAGAGAGAGAGAGAGATAGAGTAAATAATGAGCAAGTAATTAGCAGGAGGGAGTCTGTACCATAGCTACACAGGAGTATGATCTGAAGATGAGCCTATAACATTAATCAAGGTTGGAAGAACTTATCTTTACATTTGCACTTCCAAGAGAGAAGATAATAGCTCTCATCTCGCTGAGATGATACGTTGAAGTACTCAGTTCTATGGTGTGGAGATGTAACTAAAGCAGCTATGCAGGGCCTGCAACTCAGGCACTTGTTCGCACACCTAGGAGGCCTTGAACCCAAAACCAATTTCATTTGCTCCAGACGCTCTCTGTCTCTTGCAAACATTGCCCCAGCTGCGCCAAAGGTTCGATCAGACAAAAGCATGCAAGATCGTTATTTAAAGCTTATGATTTGCACTATATTCTAAGCTCTGACATTTTTCTTTCACTATGTATGGACACTAAACTAATCTTTGACATTAGATGCGAGAGTGCCACCCTCTTTAAGATCATGCATGTACTTGAGAATCACCACTGCAGTGAAGTGTCTTCACCTTAGGTGGGCTTAATATTTATTTTCTCACCTGATTTGGAAGGAAAGAATGTGAGAAAAAAGAAGAGCATCACAGTAACTGCAATCTTTATCCCATCTAGGTCTTTTCTTGATGGAGCCATCAGTCTTTTCTTCAAACAAATGGGAAAGATAATGGAAACCTGCGGAGAGTAGTTTGGAATTGGGAGTTAATTAGATTAAGAAGGAAGACATACAAAGCAACTGCAAAAGTGGAGGTGATAGATAAAGTTTTCTTCACGGTAAGTTGCATCTCAGTCTTGATCAGGTTCTTCCCTAGAGCATAATTTGGTTTTTTTGGAGCAACAATGTTCTGACTTCAGGTTTTCAGTGTGAATGACAGAAGCTGTCACTGTTTTCCCATCTTTTTGCTGGCTGAATGGACAATCCCTCGTTACCTTTTCAAATTATTGGACTACCCTTTTTTGTCATCATACAAGTTGAGAGGCTACACTGATTTTATCGTTCCCGTTTGGCTTCTGCATGTGATTTTTCACTTAATGGCCACGAGTCTTTGAGCTTTTGCTGTTGATGTCTGCTTTGTCACAGGCCATTGGATTAAGGGTTTGTCTTTGATCCTAAATAACTATAACCAGTAGTCGTGTTTTCGCAGAGGAGATGAGATAAGTTGAGATTAAAATTAAAAGTTTTTTTTAATATTATTTTTGTTTAAAATTTTGAAAAAGTTGAACTGTTTATTTTATTTTATGTAGAAATTTAAAATAGTTGTAATGATTAGATGAGATGAGATGAATTGTGAAAATAAACGAGATGTTAAGATGCACTTTAAAGTAAGTTATTGCTATAATCTAAATATTAGAGCAGTGATATTAACTGTTTATTAATCCTCATTGTTTCATGTTTTTTTTTTTAATTTTATTTATGTAATATCAAATAATTAAAAAACTTTTAATTGTTTTTATTTATTTATCATCATCAAAATACAAGAGACGTATGATACCCTATGAAATGGACAAATGATGTCGATTCACTGTCTGGACTGTGTTCCATTCATGAAAATTTCATGCCTTGAGAAAAAAAGGAAGGTGCTGCAGATGTTCTCATTTGATAGTGTTGGTACCTTCTTAGTCTGCACAAAGATTATATAGATCGGTGCACGCAATTTTTCTTGGTCTGCACAAGATTCTTGTCCGGTGTAGAACCAAGGTGTACTAGATTCCACATTTACAAATACCTTCCTAGCCTGCGGGACAATGGACATGTCAAAGGAATTGAGTGCTTGAGCACTACTTCATTCACTGGATTAAGGATAGTAAAATAATACTTCCACCGATAAAGTGTACTGATTTATTTATTTTTATTTTTTTTAAGATTTGTGTTTGTTTATATTTTAGTATTTTTTTTTTAAAATACATAAAAAAATGTTTAAAAAATAAATTTACACACTGACTACTGGTACTGGTGGCTCTAGCACCACGCTTATGGATATGCTTGCTTAGGGTCCTCACACTTGCAGCACACAGTCGATACTTTCCCTGGTTCTATATATATATTTTTATATAAAAATTCAATCCACCTTTTTTAGGTATGTTTGGAAACACAATTTAGATATTTTATTATTTTATTATTTTTCATAAACTATTTCTCTATTATTATTATTATTATAAAAGTGAGAGATGTCTATTCCTTTATTTTTTTTTTCTTCCATGTGAAAATCCCATGCAGTTAACATGACTTTCTTTTGAGTCCCAAGTTCTCAAGCTGTGATGACATGATGCGGCAACATTCTGCTCTCAATTTGAAGATTCATGTCTTTGCTCTTGGTTCATGAATCAATCTTGACTTGATAATGAGGAAGAAAAACTAGATAAAAGTTCCTTTGAGATAAACAACCCTCTTGCTTGGTAGGAAGGAAGGAGAAAAAGAAAAAGAAAAACTCTTGTTTATTATAAAAAAAAAAAAGAAGAAAAAACAGCAAAGAAAAAGTAGAATACCTGCAGAATTCAGAAGCAAAATCAAGGCACAGATAACCTCGATCTACTCCACGTTTCAGAAACCAGAACAAGCACATGGTATGCTTACCCATATTAATTAATCATTGATATAATAGCTATACCTAAAGGGCTAGTAGCCTAGTAGACCCTACCACTGAATTATTTCATCTGTGCTACTTTTTTTAATAATAGGCATACACGGGAACAGAGCAAACTTGCAGTAAACTAGAGCACACCTCTGACAAGAGAGATGAGATTTATCCAGACAGTTGCTGATACGTGATATGTGAGATGTACCCTGCTCACTGCTAAGGCTCCACCAAAGTCAAATTAATTGAGCAAACTGTGACACATTCATTCAATGTAATGCTACTTATAGTTGTGAATTACATAAGTACGTTCACTGATTTTAAAAAATAGTAAAATTTATTATTAAAATTTTTTTCTTCTTTATTTGGATCCATATTTATGAACTTTTTTAAAAATAATTGCAAGGTATTTATGCAATCACAGCTGCAAGTATCATTTCTCAATCATAAATATTTTGATTATCTTTGCATTGTCTGTTAACATGATATGAAAGAATGTTTAATTATCTTTTCTCATCTAGGTACCATTTGTAGATCTTTTCCTCATTCTCAACACCAATGTTTAAGAATGCAAAGAGGAAAGCTGAACCATCAGAAATCTGCAAATAAACCTATTGAGGAAGTCTTTATAGGCCATAGTTGTAAAACAAAAGAGAGAGAAGGTACAGGTTGAAGAGAGTGAAAGAGTTTATGGTTTCATGAATCATGCACCACCACTCATTCCCCAAAAGAGATAAATAGCAGGGAAAAAAGGCTGATAACCCCATTTCATTACTTAATAACAATAGCAAGTTGCAGTGTACAATCCATAAGCAGGATAAACCCACAAAATAAAGACAGGAGTGAAGTTAAAAAAAAAAAAAAAAAAACAACCAAAAGGGTTGTCATGGCAGACCTGATGAACTAACAGTTCATAAATCCAAGTCATCCATGCTTAGAACCGGCCCAAAGCAACCACAACCTCAGAAGGCTAATGGAAGGAGAAAACAAGGATCCCAAACATGTGCAGGAACCTTGCAAGACACGAGAAACTATCTTGGACTGAATCTGACAACAGACTATGCTAGACTGGAAATAAGGAAAAGCTTAACACTATCAAAGACAAGTGACCAAGCTAAAACACTGGGCATACAACATCCAGCAAAACAATACCACGAGCAAGTTGGAGCCAAAAACCAGGACTTGGTAACTGTATTCTCGGGGGATACCCTAAAGGAGTTGAAACAAACTTTCCATTGTCAAGAAAGCTTGCAAAAAATGACGGAGAAGTGATCCGCGCCAGTCCCCTGAAAAACAACCAAGCCACTGAGCTACCGGCACCCAACTGCTGATGGGCTAAAAAGGTATGCTGAATGCTGCTACCCGTGTGAGTTGAGTGTATCTTTATGCATCTACTATCTGTCTTAAGTTATTGGATTTCGTAACTCCGGTCCACCACCTCCGGTCCACCCGCCTCTTTGATCCAAAGAACCATACGTTCCATCCCTAATTAAGAGAGAATATCACATCTCCACAAGCTCTCCACAAGCAGTTCAACTGTGCTACTGCTAATTGATTTGCAGTGTTGGAGATTCAGCCCCACCAGGGTCTTACCCAGTTTCTCCAGGAAAGGCATGCTTTTGTTTGACACTTCAGAACACCCCGACAGTGAAAGAACTTGCAAATTGAGCTGCGCGGCACAAGAAAGCACTTTGATGCCTGAATTGCTGATTGCACAGTTTGACACATCTAGATCATTGAGTAACGAGCAGTTCTCTGATATTGCCAGCAAGCTAGCATCAGTAATCTTCCTGCATCCCTCAAGATTCAGCAGCTCCAGGGTTCCCCCGTGTAGCCTGGTCAAGGCCAAAATTACTTCATCTGTCAAATTCACGCAGTTGCTAAGTATCACCTTCGCAAGTCCTGCCTCACAGCTCTCCAGAAGCGGGAGAAGCCCAGAATCTGTTATTCCATGAAGCCCACTAAGGTCTAGATGTTGAATCTGAGGGCACAACTTACCCACCATAGCCAGGCTGGCAGTACCAAATCCAGGGCAGTTTCGAATGGACAAGGATCGAAGAGATGTGCAGGGAGAGAGCACAGGAAATCCCATAGCCATATCCGTGATTCCCATGCACTTCACTAGGGTAAGAGACTTCAACTTGGTTCCACAATTTGAGAGGGCACCAATAATCCCTAGCTGGGTGACCCTGTTGCACTCTTCCAACTGCAGGCTCTCCAGAGATCCTGCAGCTTTGGCAAAAGCTATCAGTCCATTATTGGACACAAAGCAGCACTTGCGAAGGCACATCTGCTTCAGGTTAATGCATCCCTTGCCAATGGCTTCAAGACTCACATCCGTAATTCCCCGGCAAGAGGTCACCGTCAACGATGCCAGTTTTTGCAGACCCTGAGCAACACCCATGACCCAAAAGCCCTTCTCGCTCACATTTTGGAGACCACCAAGGACTAGATTTGTAATGGCTTGGCCATAGTGCCCAATCACGGCAAGGGAGAAATCTGTAATTTTCAAGGCCTCAAGCTTTACCTTTGTCAGCAAAGAAGATGATGATAACAGACTTGATACCCCATGATCCTTAACAAGGGGGCAGTCTTTGATAGAGATAGACTGCAGCTTGGTGCAAAGCCTTCCGATAGCTTGCAGGCCCTCATTCCCAATATTTGAACACGATTCAATATTCAATGTAGTCAGATTAGGGCAGTTCTCTGCAATTGCAATCAAACCCTTGTTGGAAATAGAGGGACACTGGCAAAGGTCAAGCTTCTCCAACAAATGGCATCCTTTAGCTATCTCAGACAGGCCATCATCCCCAATAGAAGAAACATTCCACAAAGAAAGAGACTTGAGAGAAGGGCAACCGTGGGCAACAGCTGATAGGCCAAGGTCAGTGACTCCACAAGCAGTGTTGCTTCCTCGGATTGATAGCTTCCCTAAACCCCCACGGCTACTGGTTCCAACTGCAATTGCCGCAAGTCTTATATCTGTAGCTTTCTTCCCGACCAAACACCTCGTAAGGTATCCATCACTTTCAAGATCTTGACTTTCATCACCAGTGACCATATCAACATTATTAGAAATCGGCAACTCCTTACAAATATCAGCCTTACGAATACTGCTCAGAAGCATAAGCCATTGCTTGGAGACACAAGCACAGGAGCTCCTCTCTTTACCTTCAGGGATGCGTCTGAATATCTCAAAAAGACATTCCTGAGGAAGAATCTCGATGGAAGATTTCTTGTCCTGCTCGAACTCATTTCCTCCAAAGAGGAATGGGGCACTAATCCGAGCCCGCTTGCTAGGAGGGCAGTATACATCCACATGGGAACCAATGGAGAACAAGCGACCCAAATCCACAGGATTTGAATAAAAAGAACCCCCAGGGTAGAATTCATCGTCACCTGAAAACCGAATGGCAAAGCCTAATGTCAGCTAAAACTGTCTAAACGTCACGAAAACCATTTTTTCTTTCACCATATTCACTCAAGCACAGAAAATTGTTTAAAACTAATAGATCTATCATTCCCACAGAGTGGTTTCCATAGGCTACCTGCTATTGCTAAAAGATTATCTAAGCTTCAATCAAACGGCAAATTATAACATCCAGGGAATTTCCTTCCCAAGAGAACGATGAATCAGTATCTATCAATTAATTCAAGTGTAATACATCATAAATGTTAAGGTTTGCTTTAAGAAATTATCAATCTTGCTGATCCTAAACGTATCCTCCTACTTATTGTTTCCGTGGGGGAAAGAAAACATTTCTCAAGAAAAGACTCGACAAAGGCTGAAGTGAGTCTAAGCAGAACACGTCAGTCAACAAGTATCTTATGCTTTAATTCTCAATCATACATCCTAACCATATTAATCTCCAAATCAATGATAATCTAAATGATTCATATATCGAAGATACGCTCAGGATCTCAAGCTCTATGAGCATACAGATCAACATAAATTGGCAATCCCGACCCGAAACCAACGCTAACCCACTACGATCAAACAAAAAAAAAGAAAAGAATACCCATGATGCCAAATCCAACAAGAAGAAATCAACCAAAGAGACCAATAAAAACAACAAAGACCCAGAAAAGCTTACCACTGTAATTGACGAGGGTAGACATGAGCAAAGACAACCAATCGACAATAATCCGAATCCAAAACGTGCCTTGGAGCAAAACCCACCACTCGAACCAAAAAGAAACGCAATTACTATTGCAACAAGAAGGCTGAAGAGCATTTGAAACCCCAACTAGAAGGGCAAAAAAGGAGAAGGAGAAGAAGGAATTGGAGGAGATTTGAGACTCAAAATTATGTCTTTGATATCTGGGTACAATGCAAAGGCAAAAACTTTATATATATTGGGAAATGGAGAAAAAAATAGGTGTCACTCTCAAAAGGCTCATTCAGATACATTACATTACAGGCGCCTTTTGCTTACATGCAAAATGCAATGTATCTTCCTTCAAAAACAGCTGGTCCACCCGCCACCTCAGCAATCCCAGAGCTAGAAACCGAATTTCCGGAATTGCCCCTCTTTGTCCCCTTTATTTTTCTTCCCCCTTCTTGGAAAGACAAGAAGAAAGAAAAGAATTTTCGTAGAAGGTAATTCAAGCTACCTTATTAGATAATTAAGTGGGCATTTGATTACTTGGACTAAAGGGAAATGTTTCTAGATCTCTTTTAAGGAAAATTTAAAGACATTATGACTTTTATCATCAAATTATTATGTAAATATAAGTATTTTGACACATCTTCATTTTAACTTTTAATTTTTATGACATCATTTTCTAAAATTATTTTATTAATGATCCCTAGTTAATTACTTGTTTAATAACATGGGTAAATATAATTAAAATAATAATAATGTTCTTATTTAAATTAGTTAATTAATCTTATTTTTTCTAGAAAAAAAGTTGTAAATTAAATAAAAAATGGTCATTATTTTATTGGCAGAATGATATATATATAACTATATATATAGGCCAATTGATTTATTGGTGTACGTAATACATAAAACCGTGTTCCAATTTATTTGTGCTGAAAAGGATGCAGAACGATTAGAATCAAAGAACCAATATGCACATCCGTTAGATAACGTACTTTAATAAATTGAGATTATAAATATAATATGTTAGATGTAAAGTAATTTTATTATAAAATAGATCTAGTATTTTATGAGAATTCATATCAATTTGTGAGTTTATTTTTATAATAATTTTTATGGGTTTGCATGTACCACTTCTCTTATATATAGTTTTTTTTTTTTTTGGAATGTATTTTAATTTGAAACCACAAAATTAAAATACGAAAGTAGATTAGCGGCCGTGAACAAGTGGTGCAAATGGCGCAGTACTACTTTAATTAATTAGCATAATGATATCCAAAACAATAAAGTTGTGAAGGCGTAGAAGTCCTAATTAATTTGCGAAGTCTTGGTTAGCTGTATTTAGACACAGCTCATGGTTCAGATCAATTAAGAAACCGTGTGTGCTTTTCTTGGGTTGGATTGAGGACAGTAAGACTTGGGGATTAGGGATTGATATCACAATTCCCATCTGTCAATTTAGCTTTTACATAAATATATAACAAGTTGGCACGCAATTTAGGTTACAAATATGCATGTTTGTCTTTCTCTAATCCCTTTTTGGCTCATCATATATGGAAGAGGTTTGGCCTCAAGGACCAAACAAAGGATGTGACTTTTTGAAAGGATGAGATCATGAGGCCTGGCTAGCTGCAGGCTATATCAATTGTGAACATGATAAGATTTTCATAAGATAGAAAGAGTGAATTGGGTTGATTAATCGGGAGGTTCAAATCATTTGAAAAGGACCGACTAAGAAGCTTTTATATGGAACCATTAACAAGCTTTACAGTATAATTGTGAGTTTATTAACTCATTAATTTGAATGATCCATTATAATTTTAGAAAGATAGAGATGTATCATGTGAGTTCTATAACATTTAGAAATTAAAATGATTTGTACATTCTAAAGTATGCAAGTTCTGTGCGGTTCCTTTAAAATGAAGTGAAGCCAGCACATCTCGACTTACATGAAAAAACTTACTTTTTCACACATAATAGAATTGTATTTAACACCACCATTCTCTACGTCAGACCATCTATTGGTGTACGTAATACATAAAACCGTGTTCCAATTTATTTGTGCTGAAAAGGATGCAGAACGATTAGAATCAAAGAACCAATATGCACATCCGTTAGATAACGTACTTTAATAAATTGAGATTATAAATATAATATGTTAGATGTAAAGTAATTTTATTATAAAATAGATCTAGTATTTTATGAGAATTCATATCAATTTGTGAGTTTATTTTTATAATAATTTTTATGGGTTTGCATGTACCACTTCTCTTATATATAGTTTTTTTTTTTTTGGAATGTATTTTAATTTGAAACCACAAAATTAAAATACGAAAGTAGATTAGCGGCCGTGAACAAGTGGTGCAAATGGCGCAGTACTACTTTAATTAATTAGCATAATGATATCCAAAACAATAAAGTTGTGAAGGCGTAGAAGTCCTAATTAATTTGCGAAGTCTTGGTTAGCTGTATTTAGACACAGCTCATGGTTCAGATCAATTAAGAAACCGTGTGTGCTTTTCTTGGGTTGGATTGAGGACAGTAAGACTTGGGGATTAGGGATTGATATCACAATTCCCATCTGTCAATTTAGCTTTTACATAAATATATAACAAGTTGGCACGCAATTTAGGTTACAAATATGCATGTTTGTCTTTCTCTAATCCCTTTTTGGCTCATCATATATGGAAGAGGTTTGGCCTCAAGGACCAAACAAAGGATGTGACTTTTTGAAAGGATGAGATCATGAGGCCTGGCTAGCTGCAGGCTATATCAATTGTGAACATGATAAGATTTTCATAAGATAGAAAGAGTGAATTGGGTTGATTAATCGGGAGGTTCAAATCATTTGAAAAGGACCGACTAAGAAGCTTTTATATGGAACCATTAACAAGCTTTACAGTATAATTGTGAGTTTATTAACTCATTAATTTGAATGATCCATTATAATTTTAGAAAGATAGAGATGTATCATGTGAGTTCTATAACATTTAGAAATTAAAATGATTTGTACATTCTAAAGTATGCAAGTTCTGTGCGGTTCCTTTAAAATGAAGTGAAGCCAGCACATCTCGACTTACATGAAAAAACTTACTTTTTCACACATAATAGAATTGTATTTAACACCACCATTCTCTACGTCAGACCATCTAAAAAATTGGTTAAATGAGAAGTTCTCATAAATAATTATAAAAATATTCAAATATATATCTCTCGCCACTATAAAAAAATAATTACTTATTTGTTGTCAGTTATTTTTTATCAAAACAAAGTATATTTTCATAGCAAATAACTCATCAAACTTGTATTGCGCACTAGTGGTATAGTACTTAGTGCATGGATTAATTATAGTTAAATGTTTTATCCATCATGACAGGAGTAATTATATATATTTTTAAGCTAATTTTTACATTCAAATGCCTAGTTAAATGAGAACGTACACGTACATTTCATTTTAATTGCCTGAAAATGATACATTTGTAAAGTCAACTTGTCCGATCGAGCTCCGACCTAGCTCATGCACAGTGGTCAAAAAAAGCTTCCTCTCACGAGTCGAGAGATGGAATTAATTAGTAAGACATGAGTAGTGTTGGAGGGATCAAAAAGGTTGACTTGGGAAAACCCTAGACTTGCTACGTACGTACGTAGGGACGCATGCATGTCAATTGTCATGTAGTACTGGTGGGCGGGGCATTCATGCATGGTTCTTTCCTTTTGGACAAATTGGCTGCGATGTACAATGAATTTGCTTTATGAATATTATTATTATTTTAAAAAATATATATATGGAGCTAGCTAGCTAGCTAGTACCACTCACGATGTACGAAACAAAAAGAGAAGTTGTGTTGTGATAGGATCAGTGGGTGATCAGAATCAATGGATCTCATGTTTCAGCTGCTCGCTTCTAGATCTATCGATCGATGATCAGCTACACCAACTTAATTAATTTGGCTTTGTTCACACCTTTCTTCAATATTTCTTCCCATGACGGCAGGCGCGAAGTTGCCGACCAATATCTCTCGGCCGGCAGGCCTCGATCATTAACCTTTTCCAACATCTGTTTCGTGTTTTTGTTGGATAAGATTTCTGCCTTTCCGCGTAGACATTAATTAAACATGATCAACTCGATCGATCGTCCATGATCTTCCTTTAAAATATTATTAATAAGAATTATAAGACAAGCTATATGCTATATATATATATATGTGTGTGTGTGTGTATGAAATATTCAATTTATTTGGAGAAAGAGATATATTTTTGCCTTTGGAATTTTAAACGTACCCACAGCAGCTTGTTACTGGCATGCGCAGGGGTCCAGGCCGGATGTATGTACGTACGTCGTGGCACATACAATGCATGTGACGTTTCTGCGCAAGCAGTCATTCATTCATTAAAAAGATCGATCAAGATATGTGATCAGGAGCCATTGCAACTTATAATACAATGTATAGAATTATTTAATTAAAAAAAAAAAAAAAAAGAAGATTTTGGGACCATGGACTAATTGGTCCCCACTCATCCCGTAATTGTTGAAAAAATAAAATAATTGAGGTAGCTGGCTAGGAACCATACATGTATGCAACTTTAAAAAAGACGATTCCTTTTATAGCTAGTGTGATATATGTTGTATACGTGGTGCTATATTTTATTATATATTCTGTATTGGTGGTTCAGGGGAGATCAGGTGATCTACTTCTATTTCGTCGAGATCTTTGATTTGGAAAAGTAATAATATTATATATAGACGAACTGGCCGAATCAACATGAGAGAAACCGGTTGAACCAACCGAATCGAGCCAGACTGATTCGATTTCGGTCGGTTTAGATGGAATCGAACTGGAATATATATTTTTTATTTTTTTAAAATTATATAAAATAATTTTTATATAATTTCTTTTATATTATCACTATAACAAATAGTGATTTTTGAGACAGAAATTTTTCTCGCAAATTTGATTTTGTAACAAATAATTACTTTTTAGTTTTTGCTACAAAAATTCACATCGTCGAAAACACTTGGCTGCAAATATGTATATTGGACCATTTTATTTGTCACGAGTTACAACCTGTGAGAACTAAAGATTTTTTCCCGCAAAACTCACATTATCAAAGAAAGTTTGAAGATAATGTTTTTTTACGGTGACACACACATTCATTCATGATGAAATTGGTTTGTGACAACAAACTTACATTACCCATGACCGAAATTTGCTTTGGAAATGCATTAATTTTGATTTTCATCCCCATGCAAATCACATTTAAATGTTTGGTACAGTGAAATCACGTTTAAATGCATTGCTTTTGCTCTTTTACAATGACACTAGACTACTGCAAAAAGTCATAAAATTCAAAATTTTCCCTTCTATTTCTTCTCCCCTAGCCCGAAACTCAAATCTGTCTTTTGTCTCCGTCCATGTCTCTCTCTTCCCAAGACGTACCCATTACCGCCCTCTTTTACCACCATGCTCACTACCGCACCGTTGCCGCCTTGCCTAGCCGGTGAGTCTCCCTTCTCTCTCCCTCTCTCCATCTGTTTCTCTCACTCTCCCTCTCTCCAAGGCTGAGGTTGTGTTCTCCAGCAGTTCCAAACCATTTCACCAGTGCCGAATCGAACTCTCCATATGGCCATCATATGGTTCCAGGTCTTTTCTTCTCTCTAGACTACTTGCATTCGTCGTTTATAGTAATTTATCTCTCTAATACATTACCTCAATTCCCATTGCCCCACGATTCTTCTCTGTTGCTAACTTCTCCCGTTAATTTTTCTAACAATAATGCAATAGCCCATGTCTAATATTTTGTTCTTGTTTTGATCATGTTTCCTTTTATGAAAAAACATTTGGGGTTCTCTGCATTTCGACACGGCCTAGATCTTTCGATCCGAAATGTCAAAAAATGATTTCCAAGAAAATTTGTTTGGTCATGGCATCACAGTAGTCGGAAAGCAAGCCTTCCACCACTAACTCTGTTGGGTTCCTATCATTTTGTGTGATCGAGTTTTTGTTTTAGGTTAATGGGTTTGATTGTTTTGTGGAATTTAATGGAAGAATTTTGGTTACTTATAAGTGAAGATTGGGATGACAATGAGCGAGAAGATATTGGCTAGGGTTCTGAGAGAATTGATCCCTGGTGAGAATGTTTGGATTAACATTGACATTCTAATGACCCATGATGTTTGCGGCCCTGGTTCAATTGAAATCTTCAAGAAAGAATTTGGAGAGAATACCAAAGTATTGGATAGTCTATTGCATTGAAATGCGACTTTTTGATGACTTTTTTTTTTTTTAAATAAGGTTTAAGGATTGTTGATTCTAAAGCTAGCATCTTAACTTTATTGGATGTGGTTTGGATGTCTAGTGGCAGAATTTGGATTGGTGAACTGTGTGTGTGAGCTGTTTGATTCAATAAGGTTTTATTTTGGTTTTGTTTTGCTTTAATTGTTGCTGAAAGTGATAATCTTTTTTACATGATTTGTACAAATTTCAAACTTTGAAAGGCTGAAACCCTTCTCCTCTGTTTTCTGAATTTCCATAATTCATGTGAAGGAATTTGTGAAAGGTTGAATGGACCAAAAGAAAGGAACAAAGAACTTCTAGGATAGAACCTCCATTTTTGCTTCTACCACTAGCTAGGCTCATGGGCCATTGGTGCTTAATTATATATTTTCAGTTGTTTTTTTTTTCTGAATTTTATTTTCTATGGGTTATTGGTGCTTAATTATTGTCTATTATGTGAATTTCTTTGATAGGTCAATCAATCATGATGATTTTGATCAGAGAACTTGACATGATCTTGGGAAAATAATGCCAAGTCAATCAATCAATAGTTATTTTCCCTGTATGGCAGAATTGGAGTTTTAGAGTCAGTCTTGTAGTGAAACTGATCTAGTAGATGCATAGGCATCACTATATATGGGGTACCAGTTTTTTGAACTTTTGAGACTACCTTTTTATAAGTAAAAAGTAAAATCATGCAGCAAGTTGTATGTATCCTTTTGTTGAACATATTGGCTAATCTGGTGATGTGGGGACTTGGTTTGTCAAAGAAAATAGCCATCAAAGTTTAATAGTTAAGGCTAGCATTATGTTTATACAGTTGTATAGGTTAAGGCAAAACTTTTAATAACTTAAGATGTAGGTGGGAGAAAGACAAGTTGCTTTATGTACATGTATACTTTACTTTTTTCTGCCCTCTCAACTTATGGTATATTTTGCATGTGTGACTTAAGTAATATTTTATCCTTCTTATAGGAAAGCATAGACTTACAAGGCTTGGATATATTTTTTGTTTGCAAACAAAAATATTGTATGTGTCTATGAAAGAAATTGCAAAAAAGGTGCTAGTATATCAATTGGGAGAATATTGATGTCCCTTAATGTCAATATACTTAGTTTGTTGTCTATGCAAAGTTATGGGTGGATTATGAGTAACATAGAGGTATCCCATTTATTCAAGGGATAGTTCTGTTAGAGATATTTGAGATGGGTGTAGTAGTTTATAAAGGTTATGTTATAATTGATGCTTAGTTGTTATTTTCTTGACGAAAACAGAACCAGGGCCAACTACAGTACTAATCAAATTCAAGGAAAACTCAGTCAAACCTACAGGTATTCCCCTATGTAAGTGTAATATACATAGGCAAAAATACAGAATTCTATGGATCATTTTATACATGTATCACGTTCTTTATTCTCAGAGTTAAATACAAGGCCAATAGCAGTAGATGATTATTTTCAAGTTTGAAATTTCTTGGTTAGGTTGATAGAGATTGACCATACATTGATCTTTGCCATTAGTGTTTTCAATTTTGTAGCTCAGTTAATTAGAATAGTTTTGATCAAAAGTTACAATTGGTGAAGACAGATATCTAACTACACAACTATAGTAACGAACCAAGTCTCCACGCATGCATGTAGCTTTTATAAAAAGAATGCTCCATTCAAAAAGGTGTTTTAGAATTATTAAACTATATGTATTTGCTTACAAGTTGTTTTAATTAATCAAGTGAACTCTTGTTGTCCATGTAAATGCTCTACAACTTGGAATATGAACTTTATGTAAGTATATACGTGTTGGTGACTATAATGACACCATTAATATCCAAGTTGTAAGAGTTAAGAAATACTTCCATATAGAAGCTGTTGAATTACACGGCATAATTATAAATTGGCATACAGGTCTTATAAGAAGAATAGTGATTATGATAATTTGTGCATTTGACCAAAGTAATACTTGGAAATTAGTTTGTGGCAGAGCATGAAGACCTCATAATTAGTGGGTCAAATTGGTTCATGCTCAGCCAAGCGTTTTACCCACTAAAATGCAATAAAACATAAGAATGTATGCATTTTATCCACATTCTGCAATAAAGCCAGAAGAAAAATAGATCATGTGAAATTCTCTGATAGGTCAATTAGACTGGCTCTGGTGTTATCAATTTTGGTTGAATATAATAATTATATACCCATTCTGTTCATTATTAAGATACACCACTTTAATGCATATCCTTGTTGGAATCTCCAGCTGCTTGTTACAAAGTATAACATGGAGAGGTTGGCTAAGATTTACAGGGTCTACTTCAGTTATTATACTATTTTTTTATTGTTTATTAATCTATGAGTTTAGTGTATTTGTAATATATTGTTCACATTCTTGATGTGTTTTAGGTAAGGGTATAAGGTTGTGATACTTTTTTACTAGTATTTTGATTTTAATCTTATAGTGTATTTGTAATATATTGTGCACATTTTTTTGTGTTTTAGGTATAAGGCTGTGATACTGTTTTACTAGTATTTTCTTTTTTAATTTCATAAAAGACTATTTTTGGCGATCATAAATCGCGAAAAATATTTTTTTAGCTGCAAATGTATAATGCATCTTTATGATGAAGTTCATCGCGGCAGATAAGTATTTGCGACCCTAATTAATTTTTTGGCGCAAATTTATATTTGTGGCGAGTAGAATTGCTGCAAATAGGTATCTTCAAACAAAACTCTCAACATTAAGGCTTACCTTTTCCATCGAAAAAAACTCGCCGAGAAAAAAATTTACTTTTTCCGACCCCAGTTAACCATGGTTGGCACACTTTTTACAAGAAATTTTTGTACTTTTTGCGAGGACAAAAATCGTCAGAAATAAGAGTATTTCCAATATACATTTTGTTTGAGGGTTTAAGTATTATATGTTGCCACTTATTTCAGGAGAGTCAGCTACGACTTGAAGTGGCGGAAAAAAGTCATTTTCGATAAAAGTATGGACTAATTGCGGCAAAATCACTCTTGAAAAAAAGGCTAATTTGTTGTAGTGTATATATTATATATTAATTAATAAAATATAAAATTTTAATCTTATTATTCATGTTTATTAATTTTATAACATAAAATTAATATAAGATGAGATTTTAATCTTAAACATGAATATCAATATTAAATTATTAATATAAACTTACTTTTGATATAGAGATTGAAGTTGGACAATTCCAAAACCAAATCACCTGTAAACCAAGTCGAATCGGACCGAAATCAGAAAAAAATGAAAGTTTCAGTTTTAGTGATAAATCAGTCTGTATCGATTCTTAAATTTTCAAAATTAGTTTATATCAATTCGGTTATAAAATTTGTCCAAAATCAAACCAAACCAAATTAATAACACTCTTACGAATAAGTAGTTTCAGGTAGCCCAAGTCATCGATGCCAAAATCACTCAATTCATTGCTATAGAAACACGTGGGTTCATCATGAGCTGATGTGATTGTTTGGGATGGAGGTAGCCAAATCTGAGAGATCTATGGATTCCAAATCCAATGTTGTCATGTATGTCACCATTAGTCATTGAGGCATGTTAGGCATGAAGCCCACATGTGACCTAGGTAGCACATGAGCCTCATGCATTGGTTATTATGCTTGATCAATTCTTTCATGCTGCCAATAGATCATCCATTGTATGGGATTACACACTTGAGTATTTGATCATTGGAAGGCATAAATCAAGTATGATTTGAGCTAAAGGGAAAAAATAAGAAAAAAGTTTATAAATATTGAGATGGAAAAGAGGGAATAATTGATAAGAAAAAGACTAACAACCGACTATGGGAATGAACTCCAATAAAAGGTGGAAATAGGAAGAGGAATTAAGATCGAAAGAACTAGAAGGAAGGAAACCCTATCGACCGGATCTTGGAAGGGGAGTTAGCACTGGTGTTGGGTGGAGACTAGTTTTGGAGCTAAAAATTTGAGAAACAGTGAGTTCGCTCGAGTGTAGCTTGACCTAGCGCTTAAGCGAAACTCAACCAGTGAGTTCGTTTGATATGCACTCGACAGTGGGCTCGATCGAAGCTCCACCCATGAGTTCGCTCAAATCTCGCACGATAGTAGGCTCGAGCGAGATACAAACTCTAGTGTTCGCTCAAGCCACACTCAACACCCCACTTTAGCTAATGTTGATTGTTTGTTCGCTCGAGGCATGCTCAACACGCTACTTAAACATTTAAAAGACGTATTTTGGCCAGAATTAGGATTTCCAACGCCGTTTACTATAACATGTAATATTTGACTTATGATGTACGATTTTCAGCATATTTTTAAGAGAAAACAATACTCAAGAGAGTGCATATTGTGTGAGAGAGTAAAAGCCCTAAAGAGACTAAGTTGAGATTGAGTGATTGTAATATCATTTGGTTAATGAGATTTCTACAGTTTTGTGGACGTAAACAAGTTGTCGAATCACGTAAATTGCGTGTTGTGTTTACTTGATCGTGTGCTTGCTTTATTTGTTTGCCATCGTTGGTGTGTGTTTTGCATAATAACTTGTTCATAAATTAGGATATGAAATTAAGATTTGGCCCCCTTATTCTTGTTGGATGTACTTGAAGGTCCCCCATAATATGCTCACTAATTGTCGGAATTCTTACTCCAACTATGCCAAGAATATGTGCTAGTTGAATCTAGACTGATGTTGAAGAATCAGTGGATGAATTATGGTTAGGGTTGAAATGACACTTGAATCCAAATCTGGCTAGTTCTCCTATATGTAAAAATGCAAAATTGATGGTTAAAATTAATTCAAGTAACCTGTTTATAGTTTGTTAAAACAAATATCCATGCACAAACTACAAATTAGATAGAGATAACTAATAAGGAAAATAGATTGTAAAAGGGACCTCTAATTCATAAACCATAATTTTTAGGGTAAAAGGCAAAACTAGTTTTTTGAGTATTTATCAAAAAAGATAAAATACTTTGTTTTCCTCTTTCACAATTTACTTAAATCCATCTTCTGCTAGTTTTCTAGTGGCAAGCTTGCTAGGTAACATTGATTACATATGTAATTATGTTAGCCAATCACAAACTGACAAGTGAACTTTTAAGTCCACATCAGCCACCATCACACTTGCGAGGTGGGTTGGCTCTCAATAGCCACCGCCAAGGCAATAGTACGTACTCTAAGCCACCCTAGCAACGCAGTTGTAGTAACTAAGATCTCGCCATATTCTCCTCCACAAACTATCGGCTCTTGGGGTGGCTAAGATGCATGGTATAAACAAAACCCAAAACATCAAAGGCACGCAAACTATTAACCATTTTCAGTTTGTAGTTCAAGCAATACCATGATCGACCTAAGATAACAATGAAAAAGTGAAAGACCATAGAGTGACAATAAAAAATATAGTTTGAGATGCATGGCTACCAATTATAGTTGCAACAAACCACAAAATGTCACATTTAAGACAACATTGTCCACTTGGGTTGGATATATATAGCAATTGAAAACTCCATCCACGTTCATCATTTGACAGCATATAATACATGAATAAATATGCTCATAAGCCGGTTACCAAACCCCACACCCCACACCCTACATGTCAAACGGGTTCACTAAAGTGAACCGCTTCTCTCAATCCACCCCCCGAAGCACGAAAGCACGATTTTCCCCTCCCTTCAAAAAGTATACTCTAAGTGGAGGAGTTGAGTTGGGCAGCGGTGGCTCTCGATGGTAGGGAACAGAGGCAACGGTTGACTGGGCTTCAGGGTCTGCTGTAGTATAGTGGCTCGCGACAGCTGTAGGGGTGGTCAAGGGTGGCGTTGACAGAGAGGAGAAGAGGGGTTGAGACTTAAGGAGGAGGGTTGGGTGAGGGATGGCATCATGGCATGGAGTGGTGGCTTGGGGTGGCCTTGCGGTGGTGCTACGCCATGGAGGAAGGCGGTGCACAATGGAGGTACACGGATCTGTTGGGATCGGAGAGGGAGAGGGAGAGAGAGCTTCGACGAGACGGTGAAGGGCTGAGGGAGGAAAAGACCCACGGTGGCTTGACGACAAGGGGAGTCATTCGTGGTGGCGAGTTGGCGGCGCTGGACGGTTTTGTGGAGAGAAACTGAGAGAAATGGAGAGAGAAGCTTCGCTCGTGGGCTTGGGAAGAGCTGCGGGAGGAAGGGGATTAGAGGTGGAGGGGTCGGGGACGTCGGGAGGGTGGTGCCGGTGGGTAGCGACGAGGACGGCAACTGTGCAGCTAGGACGTTGGGAAGAGAGAGAGAGAGAGAGAGAGAGAGAGGAAAATCCAAGTCAGGTGTGGGGTGAATAGTGGTTGATCTATAGCAAAACTCTATAATACATATATAAAAGATTAAAAAATTATTCTTGATTAACACTTATTCTTGATTAACACTTAGTATGACAGACTAAAAAATTAATACCCCAGTTAGATATGTAATTAATGATTCATTTGCCACCATCCTAAAGCGCTAGAGACTGATCTTATAATATACACACTAGCTAGTTGATGACATGATGGTGTATTTTAAATGGTTTTCTACCAAGTGATTGTCGTTATAAGAAGTCACTTGAGATAGATTAATTCTCGAATGAGTCTAATTAGAAATGATAAAATTCAAGATATATAAAGAGTTTTATTTGTTATTCAAATCTCCCACTCGATCGTAACGAAGGGGAAGAGGAAATTAAAGCCTAGCTCACGCGTTAGAGCTATTTGCGGCCAATTAGTGGATAAAAAAATCAATATAAATTAAATTTGTTGACCAAGGCTCTCTCCAGGTCCAAGCTTGCTTTGATTAATTATGAATAAATCCGCAAGCTGTAAAGTATTCATTTTTAAGGATAAATTGATCAGCTTCATTGAAGATGATCAAAGAGTATCCAAATTCATTATCATGGGGATATATTCCCATATCTATATATAATACAAAACCTAGTGATCATGTTTAATACTGCAACTATATATACAAAAGACATAACATTGGATAATCAACATACTAGAAGACAAACCTGTTCGTAAATTGATAATTGTTATGTTTTTTAAGAGTATTGGGGTCCATTATCCACCATGCATGGCAGGAAGCCATCACATGAACTATATATATCTATAAATATATATATATATATATTATATAAATAGCAAGCAGGAAAAAGAAAGAATGATAACAATTAATATAGATAAAAGAGAGAAGAGGAAGCCAGCACGCCCAGATTCACTGTACGTTGCATTTTTTAATTTTTTTTCTTTGATGACTTGGTTGGATGTATGAAAAGGATATAATTATTTAAAAAAATCATGAATCATTTCCTGGAAAAAGAAAAATCGTTGTCCATAGTTTATTAGGGTCAATTTTTTATATTTGTTTTTATAATATCTTTAATGCTGGTGATCATTTAGGACTGTCCATCTATGGATGGCCAGGAATGCAAACAAAAGTAGGAGTTCCTCCTCTGTTTTATTCAAGTTGAGGATTAATTTTCGTATGGCAGTGTGCTTGGAATATTCATTGCATGATGTGGATGTCTCTATGGACTGTATCTATTTTATTTTACCTAGTTTTCAATACCTTGTCAAATAAACCAATGCACAGTTTTGGAGACCTTTATTTTTTTAAAAAGAATGAATGATGTTGGCCTGAATCCAGAAGATCATGTTCAAGTTTGGCATATCTAGTAGGATAAGAATTAAAAAAAAATTAAACCTAACAAGTAAATCGGTGTGTAAAGCACACCATCCACGTCACTTAAATATTAAGATTTGATTTGTAAAATTTAAATTTTAAAATTTATCTTTCAAATCAAATTATGTCACATAATTAAACAGTGTGTAGTACTGTAGAGGCTTTAGAATAGCAATACTCTTTAATTTTAATTAATCAGTTAGCCAATCACCCAAATTAGCTAATTTTTAATATCTTTGGTAGTGTTGGGGAAGGTTAGGGCACCAAGAAAAATGGTCTGAACGCTAAGAAAATTCTATTTGGAACCGTTGATCTTTCTACAGGTTAATCTCCCAAGGTTCTCCATTCCATTCAAACAGCCTCCATGCATATTGGACCGATATGAGTGACTCATACAGCTTATCTGTTTTCGAGACCAGAAAATCAGCCCTTGGGAAGAAAGGAAAATGGACATGAATAAGGGGAAAAAAGTGGAGAAAATCATGACTACAAATAGAGAAATATCACTACCATTTTTTAACTTTATTTTTGTGAATGCAGGGGACTTTGAACATATGACAATTATTTCATTTGATCCAAGTTCATTTGGTGAACAATATTGAATATTCTTTGCATTCAAATCTTCAACACCCAGCAGCTTGAGCTGACACATGCGGGACAAATACCAACATTTTGCTTGAAAAGAGACATCATTTTATTATTTTGGAAATTTGGCAACAACCAACCACCTAAATGTTTCATTGAATCAGGAATAACCATTATTAGAGGGACCTCAATGTTCAAGCTTTTCAAGTTCAACATTCATCTCTCTCTCTCTCTCTCTCTCTCTCTCTCTCTCTCTCTCTCTCTCTCTCTCTAGTGAATATTAAAAAATTTCAATTGAGTCAGAAGCTTGGGAGTTGGGGCACCTAAATGTCTTTTTGAATGCCCAAAATCCTCGCTAGATACCCATTGGCCATTGGAGTATTAAACGTACATGACGTGGTTCGATGGCAGGAATTTCATGTTCTGATTGCTCTGCAAAAGCATTTGGAAAAGCATACAAAAGATGAGTACATCAAAGTTTCAACCACCACAACTAAATAAACTATTATTTTGCAGAAAATTGAAACCAACCTAACATAGATGGATCATATGTAACAAAGTCCTTGTACATGAACCATAAACCAACCCTATAGAATATTGACAAAGACCAAATAAGCTTTTGCTCCTTCCTTGGTATTGCGAGGTCAAAATAATATCTCCCTTGGAATGTGCAATGTTCTTTCTGAGGGTGCATGCACAGCCATTAAATTCTGTGGAGTATCTCTATGTAGTCTTGACTGGAAGAAAATAGGTAAAGAAATACACCCAAATAAAAAAAATAAAAAAAAATGCATACACGATACATGAAGAGTGTGGACGTCCGTGGTTGTGTTGATGTAAGTATGCGCGCGCGCACGCACTTAACGACAGATAGATAATAACAACACATACATGCACCCAGTTTAGTTTAACAAATTGACTAATAAAAACAAACACCAAGCTGGAAATAATATATCTATATATTTATATGCAGAAAGATCATAACAGCTCATGGAGAAGAAAAACGAAAAGAAAAGAAAGCATCAAGTTTCATTATATCTACACATTTACATCTGTATTCAGTTTGAATATAGTAGAGGGGGCCATGTCCAATAGGGCACATGCAGGAGAAAGGGGAAGACCGATAAAGATTAAGAAAAAGAAGATAATATAGTCATTAGCACGTAGCATTACAATTGAGATGGAAAATTTTGTTCCATCTTTCTGTTCCTCATTTGTCCCAACTATACACGAAAGACTCTTGGAGTTTCAGAGTGGGATCTTCATATGAATACACTTCCTCAATCATACAGCCTCTCCTGCTCCCATACATCTACCAGAAACTCTATCATTTCCTGTCAATAAAAGTTTATAAACACAAACAGCAAAATGAATTAGAAAAGTATTCCAACAGATGAAAGATTACCAAATTACAGAGCACACTTACAGATAGAGGAATGGGCTGGGGAAAAGGCTGTTGGGTCCCTAGACAACTTTCATAGGTCACGTTCCAACTGCAAAAACACAACTCAAACAGACATTTTTTTCTTGGCAAGTCAAACGAGCATTAATAATAGTGATTCTAGCCCATAGAGTGGGGAGCAAACAAAGTCATCATTTAATAATCGGTTGGCTCAAATCAGTTGAAAAGGACCGACTAACAAGCTTTATGGAACCATTAACAAGCTTTAAAGTATAATTGTGAGTTTATGTAACTCATTAATTTGAATGATCCATTATAATTTAGAAAGATATATATAGATGCATCATGTGAGTTCTATAACATTTAGAAATTAAAATGATTTGTACATTCTAAAGTATGCAAACTTGGTGCGGTTCCTTTAAAATGAAGTGAAGCTAAGCACATCCGAACTTGCATGAAAAAACTCACTTTTTCACACACCATAGAATTGTATTTAAGACTACCCTTCTCTACGTCAAACCATCTAAAAATTTGGTTAAATGAGAAGTTCTCATGAATTATAAAAATATCTAAATATATATCTCTTGTCATTACAAAAAAATTACTTATTTGTTGTAAGTTATTTTCTATCAAAAAAAGCATATTTTCATAGCAAATAACTCATCACACTTGTATTAATGCGTACTACTGCATGGATTAATTATTTTTAAACTCAAATGCCTAGTTAAATGAGAACGTACTCGTACATTTCATTTTAATTGCCTGAAAACGATACATTTGTAAAGTTAACTTGTCCGATTGAGCTCCGACCTAGCTCATGCACAGTGGTCAAAAAAAGCTTCCTCTCACGAGTTGAGAGATGGAATTAATTACGTACTAAGACAGTACTGTTGGAGGGATCAAAAAGGTTGACTTGGGGAAAGCCCTAGACTTGGTACGTACTTACGTAGTGAGATCAGGGACCCATGCATGTCAATTGTCATTTAGTACCGGTGGGCGGGGCATGCATGCATGCATGGTTCTTTCCTTTTAGACAAATTGTCTGCGATGTACAATGAATTTGCTTTATGAATATTATTATTATTTTAAAAAATATATATGGAGCTAGCTAGTACTACTCACGATGTACGAAACAAAAAGAGAAGTTGTGTTGTGATAAGATCAGTGGGTGATCAGAATCAATGGATCTCATGTATCAGCTGCTCGCTTCTAGATCGATCGATCGATGATCAGCTACACCAACTTAATTAATTTGGCTCTGTTCACACCTTTCTTCAATATTTCTTCCCAGCACGGCAGGCACGAAGTTGCCGAACAATATCTCTCGGCCGGCAGGCCTCGATCATTAACATTTTCCAACATCTGTAATTTCATGTTTTTGTTGGATAAGATTTCTGCCTTTCCGCGTAGACATTAAGGTTATGTTTGGGAGAGAGATGAGATTTCTCATCTCTATCTCATCTCATCATTACATTTTTGTCAAATCTTCATATAAAATATAATAAACAATTCAACTTTTTCAAATTTTAATTTAATTTTTTCAAATCCCAAAACAATAATAATATTAAAAAATAATATTTTAAACTTTCATCTTAATACTATTTACAAAATTTTTAAAAATTCTCATCTTATCTCAACATCCAAACCTAATCTAATTAAACATGATCAACTCGATCGATCGTCCATGATCTTCCTTTAAAATACTATTAATAAGAATTATAAGACAAGTTATATGCTATATGTGTGTGTGTGTGTGAAATATTCAATTTATTTGAAGAAAGAGATATATTTTTGCCTTTGGAATTTTATACGTACCCACAGCAGCTTGTTACTGGCATGCGCAGGGGTCCAGGCCGGATGTATATACGTACGTACGTGGCACATACAATGCATGTGACGTTTCTGCGCAAGCAGTCATTCATTAATCAAAAAGATCGATCAAGATATGTGATCAGGAGCCATTGCAACTTATAATACAATGTATAGAATTATTTAAAAAAAACAAAAAAAAAGGAGATTTTGGGACCATGGACTAATTGGTCCCCACTCATCCCGTAATTGTTTAAAACATAAAATAATTGAGGTAGCTAGCTAGGAGCCATACATTATATATATGGTTGGAAAATTAATAATATTATATATAAACGAACTGATCCCCAATCATGAGAAAAACAGGTTGAGCCGACCGAATCGAGCCAGACCGATTCAATTCCGGTTGGTTTATATATTAGATCGAATTGAACTAGAATATATATTTTTAATTTTTTTTAAAATTATATAAAATAATTTTTATATAATTTCTTTTATATTACCACTACAACATATAGAAAGGTTTTTAGACAAAAGTTTTTCTCGCAAATTTGATTTTGTAGCAAATAATTACTTTTTGCTACAAAAATTCACGTCATCAAAAAAATTTGGCGACAACAAACTTACATTACGCACAACCAAAATTTGCATAGGAAATGCATTAATTTTGATTTTCATCCCCATGCAAATGACATTTAAATGTTTTGTACTGTGAAATCACGTTTACATGCAATGCTTCTGCTCCTTTACAATGATACTAGACTACTGCAAAAAGTCACAAATTCAAGATTTTTCCTTCTATTTCTTCTCCCCTAGCCCAAAACTCAGATCTATCTTTTGTCTCTGTCCATGTCTCTCTTTTTCCATGCAGTGCCCACTGCTGCCCTTTTTTACTACCATGCTCATTGCAGCACCGTCGTTGCTTTGCCTAGCCAGTGAGTCTCCCTTCTCTTTCTCTCTCCATCCGTTTCTCTCACTCTCCCTCTCTCCAAGGCTGAGCTCGTGTTCTCCAACAGTTCCAGACCATTTCGCCAGTGCCAAATCGAACTCTCCATATGGCCATCATATGGTTCCAGGTCTCTTCTTCTCTCTAGACTACTTGCTTTCATCGTTTATAGTAATTTATCTCTCTAATACATTACCCCAGTTCCCATTGCCCCATGATTCCTCTTTGTTGCTAATTCCTCCCGTTAATTTTTCTAACAATAATCCAATAGCCCATGTCTAATATTTTTGTTCTTGTTTTAATCATGTTTTCTTTTATGAAAACATTTAGGGTTCTCTGCATTTTGACACGGCCTAGATTTTTCGTTCTGAAACGTCGGAAAACGATTTTCAAGAAAATTTGTTTGGTCATGGCATCGCAATAGTCGGAAAGCAAGCCTTCCACCACTAGCTCTGTTGGGTTCCTATCATTTTGTGTGATCGAGTTTTTGTTTTAGGTTAATGGGTTTGATTGTTTTGTGGAATTTAATGGAGGAATTTTGGTTACTTACAAGTGAATATTAGGATGACAATGAGTGAGAAGATATTGGCTAGGGCTTTTGAGAAAACTGATCCCTGGTTAGATTGTTTGGATTAACATTGACGTTCTAATGACCCATGATGTTTGCGGCCCTGGTTCAATTCGAATCTTCAAGAAAGAATTTGGAGAGAATGCCAAGGTATTGGATAGTCTGTTGCATTGAAATGCGACTTTTTGATGACTTTTTTATTTTTTTTAATAAGCTTTAAGGATTGTTGATTCTAAAGCTAGCATCTTAACTTTATTAGATGTGGTTTGGATGTCTAGTGGCAGAATTTGGATTGGTGAACTGTGTGTGTGAGCTGCTTGATTCAACAAGGTTTTATTGAATAATGTTTGATTTAATAAAGTGTTTTGATTTTGGATTGCTTTAATTGTTGCTGAAAGTGGTAATTTTTTTACATGATCTATATAAATTACAAACCCTGAAAGCTGAAATCCTTATCCTCTATTTTCTGAATCTCCATAATTCATGTGAAGGAATTCGTGAGAGGTTGAATGTACCAAAAGAGAGGAACAAAGATCTTTTGGGATAGAATCTCCATTTTTGCTTATGCCACTAGCTAGGCTCATGGGCCATTGGTGCTTAATTATATATTGTCAGTTATTTTTTTCTGAATTTTATTTTCTATGGGTCATTGGTGCTTAATTATTGTCTATTATGTGGAGTTCTCTGATAGGTCAATCAATCAGGATGATTTCGATCAGAGAACTTGACATGATCTTGGGAAGAAAACGCCAGGTCAATCAATCAACAGCTATTTTTCCGTATGGTAGAATTGGAGTCCCAGAGTCAGTCTTGTAGTGAGACTGATTGGTAAATTCATAGGTATCACTATATATGGGGGTACCATTTTTTTGAACTTTTGAGACTGCTTTTTTATAAGTAAAAAGTAAAATCTTTCCAGCAAGTTGTATGTATCCTTTTGTTGAGCATATTGGCTAATCTGGTGATGTGGGGACTTGGTTTGTCAAAGCAAATAGCCATCAAAATTTACTAATTAAGGTTAGCATGCAGTTGTAAAGATTAAGGCAAAACTTTTAATAACTTTAGATGTAGGTGGGAGAAAGACAAGTTGCTTTATGTACATGTATACTTTACTTTTTTTCTGTCCTCTCAACTTATGGTATATTTCCTATGTGTGACTTAAGTGATATTATATTATTCTTATAGGAAAGCATTGACTTACAAAGCTTGGATATATTTTTTGTTTGCAAACAAAAACATTGTATTTGTGTCTATGAAAGAAATTGCAAAAAAGATGCTAGTATATCAGGTGGGAGCATATTGATGTTCCTTAATGTCAATATACTTAGTTTGTTGTCTATGCAAAGTTATGGGTGGATTATGAGTAACATAAAGGTATCCCATTTATTCAAGGGACAGTTCTGTTAGAGATCTTTGAGATGGGTGTAGTAGTTTATAAAGGTTATGTTGCAATTGATGCTCAGTTGTTATTTTCTTGACGAAAACAGAACTGGGGCCAACTATAGTACTAATCAAACTCAAAGAAAACTCAGTCAAACCTACAGGTATTCCCCTATGTAGGTGTAATATACATTAGCAAAAATGCATAATTCTATGGATCATTTTATACATGTATCATGTTCTTTATTATATTTAGAGTTAAATACTAGGCCAATAGCAGTAGATGATTATTTTCAAGTTTAAAATTTCTTGGTTAGGTTGATAGAGATTGACCATACACTGATCTTTACCATTTGTGTTTTCAATTTTGCAGCTCAGTTAATTAGAATAGTTTTGATCAAAAGTTACAATTGGTGAAGATAGATATCTAACTACACAACTACAGTAACGAACCAAGTCTCCATGCATGCATGTAGCTTTTATAAAAAGAATGCTCCATCCAGGAAGGTGTTTTAGAATTACTAAACTAGACGTATTTGCTTACAAGTTGTTTTAATTAATCAAGGGAACTTTTGTTGTCCACGTAAATGCTCTACAACTTGGAATATGAACTTTATGTAAGTATATACATGTTGGTGACTATAATGACACCATTAATATCAATATATGTATGTTGGTTGAAGTATAGTTGGTCTAGACTTTGGGGATATGAGGTGATTGCAATATTAAGAGTTAAGAAGTACTTCTATATAGAAGTTGTTGAATTACACGACATAATTAGAAATTGGCATACAGATCTCATAAGAAAAATAATAATTATGATAATTTGTGCATTTGATCAAAGTAGTACTTGGAAATTAGTCTGTGGCATAGCATGAAGACCTCATAATTAGTGGGTCAAATTGATTCATGCCCAGCCAAGCATTTTACCCACTAAACTGCAATAAAACATAAGAATGTATGCATTTTACCCACTAATCTGCAATAAAACATAAGAATGTATGCATTTTACCCACTAATCTGCAATAAAGCCAGAAGAAAAATAAATCGTGTGAAGTTCTCTGATAGGTCAATTAGATTGACTCTGGTGTTATCAATTTTGGTTGAATATAATAGTTATACCCGTTCTGTTCATTATACAGATACACCACTTTAATGCATATGCTTGGAGAGGTTGCAGGAATCTCCAGCTTCTTGTTACAAAGTATACCATGGAGAGGTTGTCTAAGATTTACAGGGTCTACTTCAGTTATTATACTATTTTTTTTATTATTTATTAATCTATGAGTTTAGTGTATTCATAATATATTGTTCACATTCTTGATGTGTGTTAGGTAAGGGTATAAGGTTGTGATACTTTTTTACTAGTATTTTGGTTTTAATCTATGACCATAGTGTATTGGTATATATCGTGTACATTGTTTTGTGTTTTTGGTATAAGGCTGTGATACTGTTTTACTAGTATTTTTTTTTACTTCATAAAAAACTATTTCCAGCGATCATAAATCGTAAAAAATATTTTTTTTGGTCGTAAATGTATAATGTATCTTTACGACGAAGTTCATCGCGGCAGATAAGTATTTGCAACCCTAATTAATTTTTTGGGACAAATGTGTATTTGTGGCAAGTAGAATTGCTGCAAATAGGTATCTTCGAAAAAACTCTCAACATTATGGCTTACCTTTTCCATCGACAAAAACTCGCTGGGAAAAAAATTTACTTTTTCCGACCCCAGTTAACCATGGTTGGCACACTTTTTACAATAAAATTTTGTATGTTTTGCAAGGACAAAAATCGCCAGAAATAAGAGTATTTCCAATATACATTTTACTTGCGGGTTTAAGTATTATATGTTGCAATTTATTTCTGGGGAGTCAGCTACAACTTGAAGTGGCGGAAAAAAGTCATTTCTGACAAAAGTATGGACTAATTACAGCAAATCACTCGTGAAAAAAAGGCTAATTTGTTCTAGTATATATATATATTATATACTAATTAATAAAATATGAAATTTTCATCTTATTATTCATGTCTATTAATTTTATAACATAAAATTAATATGACATGAGATTTTAATCTTAAACATGAATATCAATATTAAATTATTAATATAAACTTACTTTTGATATAGCGATTGAAGTTGGACAATTCAGAAACCACCTGTAAACCAAGTCGAACCGGACCAAAATTAGAAAAAAATAAAAGTTTCAGTTTTAGTGATGAATCGGTCTATATCGATTCTTAGATTTTCAAAATTGGTTTATATCGGTTCGGTTCTAAAATATATCCAAAATCGAACCAAACCGAACTAATTACATCCTTACTAATAAGTAGTTTTAGATAGCCCAAGTCATCGATGCTGAAAGCACTCAATTCATTGCTATAGAAACACGTGGGTTCATCATGAGCTGATGAGATTGTTTGGGATGGAGGTAGTGAAATCTAAGAGATCTAAGGATTCCAATTTCAATGTTGTTGTGTATGTCACCATTAGTCATTAAGGCATGGTAGGCATGAAGCCCACATGTGACCTAGGTAGCACATGAGCCTCATGCATTTGTTATTATGCTTGATCAATTCTTCTTGCTGCCAATAGATCATCCATTGTATGGGATTACGCACTTGAGTATTTGATCATTGGAAGGCATAAATCAAGTATGATTTGAGCTAGAAGGAAAAGAGAAAAGAATCGATAAGAAAAAGACTAACAACCGACTATGGGAATGAACTCCAAAAGAAGGTGGAAATAGGAAGAGGAATTAAGATCGAAAGAACTAGAAGGAAGGAAACCCTATCTACCGGGTCTTGGAAGGGGAGTTGGCGCTGGTGTTGGGTGGAGACTGGTTTTGGAGCTGAAAATTTGAGAAACAGTGAGTTTGCCCGAGTGTTGCTTGACCTAGCGCTCGAGCGAAGCTTAACTAGTGAGTTCATTCAATATGCAATTGACATTGGGCTTAATAAAAGCTCAACTCATGAATTCGCTTGAATCTTGTGTGATAGTAGGCTCAAGCAAGACACAAACCTTAGTGTTCGCTCAAACCACACTCAACACCTCACTCTAGCCAATATTGATTGGTTGTTCGCTCGACACACGTTATTTGAGCAAAAGACATATTTTGGCCAGAATTAAGGTTTCCAGCGCCGTTTACTATAATATGTAATATTTGACTTATAATGTACGATTTTCAGCATATTTTTAAGAGAAAACAATATTTAAGGGAGTGCATATTGTGTGAGAGAGTAAAAACCCTAGAGAGAGTAAGTTGAGATCGAGTGATTATAATATCCTTTGGTTAATGAGATTTCTACAGTTTTGTGGACGTAGGCAAGTTGTCGAACTACATAAATTGCGTGTTGTGTTTGCTTGATTGTGTGCTTGCTTTATTTGTTTGACATTGTTGGTGTGTGTTTTGCACAACAGCTAGTTCATAAATTAGGATATGAAATTAAGATCCGGCCCCCTTATTCTTGTTGGATGTACCTGAAGGTCCCCCATAATATGCTCACTAATTGTGGAGAATTCTTACTCCCACTATGCCAAGAATATTTGCTAGTTGAATCCCAACTGATGTTGAAGAATTAGTGGATGAATTATGGTTAGGGTCGAAATGCCACTTGAATCCAAATCTAGCTAGTTCTCCTATATGTAAAAAATGCAAAATGGATGGTTAAAATTAATTCAAGTAACCTATTTATAGTTTGTCAAAAAAAATATCTATGCACAAACTACATATTAGATAAAGATAACTAATAAGGAAAATAGATTGTAAAAGGGACCTTTAATTCATAAACCACAAATTTTAAGGTAAAAGGCAAAACTCGTTTTTTGAGTATTTACCAAAACGGATAAAATACTTTGTTTTCATCTTTCGTAATTTACTTAAATCCATCTTCTGCTAGTTTTTCTAGTGGCAAGCTTTCTAGGTATCATTGATTACATATGTAATTATGTTAGCCAATCACAAACTGACAAGTGAACTCTTAAGTCCACATCAGCCACCATCACACTTGCCAGGTGGGTTGGCTCTCAATAGCCGCGGCCAAGGCTGTACATGAGTATGTACTCTAAGCCACCCTAGCAGCACGGTGGTAGTAACTAAGATCTCGCCATTGTCTCCTCCACAAGCCATGATAAAGGTGGCTCTTGAGGTGGCTAAGATGCATGGTATAAACAAAACCCAAAAAATCAAAGGCATGCAAACTATTAACCATTTTTAGTTTGTAGTTCAAGCAATACTATAATCGACCTAAGATAACAATGAAAAAGTGAAAGACCATAGAGTGATAGTAAAAAATATAGTTTGAGATGCATGGTTACCAATTATAGTTGCAACAAACCACAAAATGTCACATTTAAGACAACATTGTCCACTTGGGTTGGATATATATAGCAAATGAAAACTCCATCCACGTTCATCATTTGATAGCATATAATACATGAATAAATCTGCTCATCAGCCAGTTACCAAACCCCACACCCCACACCCTACATGTCAAACCGGGTTCACTAAAGTGAACCGGTTCTCTCAGTCCACCCCCCAAAGCACGAAAGCATGATTTTCCCCTCCCTTCAGAAATTATACCCTAAGTAGAGGAGCTGAGTTGGGCAGTGGTGGCTTTCGATGGTGCAGGGAATAGAGGCAACGGTTGACTGGGCTTCAGGGTCTGCAGCCGTATAGTGGCTCGCAACAGCTGTAGGAGTGGTCAAGGGTGGCGTTGACAGAGAGGAGAAGAGGGGTTGAGACTTAAGGAGGAGGGTTGGGTGACGGATGGTGTCATGGCGTGGAGTGGTGGCTTAGGGTGGCCTTGCGGTGGTGCTACACCGTGGAGGTACATGGATCTGTTGGGATCTGAGAGAGAGAGGGAAAGAGAGCATCGGCGAGACGATGAAGGGTTGATGTGGGAAAAGACCCACGGTGGCTCGACGTCAAGGGGAGCTGTTCGTGGTGGCGTTGTTGGCGCACTAGACGGTTTTGTGGAGAGAAACCAAGGGAAAGGGAGAGAGAAGCTTTGAGCGTGGGCTGGGGAAGAGTCGCAGGAGGAAGGGGATCAGAGGTGGAGGGGGTCGGGGATGTTGGGAGGGTACTTGTTAGGGACCCCGGTCAAGTCCCTAAACACAAAGTCCTCCTCGGCTATGAGCTCCTTTGGTTGACCTACTTCAAGTCCTTCACTTGCTTGGTTCACGCCCAAGGTTGGCTATGGTGGCAATATGGGCAAGGTGAGGTTAGTGTTTAGGCTAGTAGGAAATGTATGGAAGTGGTAAATTGGCTAAGTGTTGGAGCAACAATGGTGAGAGGTGCTCGGCACTAGGGTGAGCTAGGGTTAGCGCCACTTGGATTAGGGTTAGGGCTTGGATGAGTGAGGTGGCCGGCTAGGGTTTGTGAGATGAGATGATTAGAGTTTGGAACTAGGTCAAAAGTGGGGGGCGGCCAAGGCTTGGCCGAATGGGCAAGTGAGAGTTTTTAGAAAAGTTTCCTAAAAACTTGGGATGTGTCTAGGATTAGATTGATGGCCGGCCAAGGGGATTGATTGGGTCAACTAGGGTTTCCAATATGGAAACTCTAGTATGATAAGTGGAGTGGGCGGCTAGACTAATTCAAATAAGGCTAAGGTAGCCGAATTTGACTTTGTCTAGTATGGAAAGTGTATCTCGGCTATGGAAGGAATGGATTGGTTGAAGGGTATTCTTGGGAGTTAATGGCCGAATATGGCAAGTAGGGCAACAAGGGTTGGTCGAGTATGTGGGGGAAAGGAAGATCAAATGAACTAGGGAGCACACTTGTCGGCCGAATCACTCAAGAACACTTATGAACAGAGTATGAACAATGAACACAAAATAACAAGATCAATAGAGAATCAATAGAAGACAAGAGATGGAATAGAAAATACTCATAGGATTAATAACTTGAATCACACTTATTCACAAATTGCAAAGTGTGATTCTCTCCTTAGGGATTCACGAATTGCACCTCAAAGAACCCAAGTGCTAGGTACCGAAAATGATCTCAAGAACAAAATTGTTCACAAAGGAATATTGCAAAAGATGTGAAAGAAATGACTAAAGGTCCTATTTATAAGGTTACAACTTGGAAACCCCCAAAATGCCCCTTTACAATAAAAGAAATAAAATAAACAAGGATAGTGGCATGGACCACATGGCCGTGGCATGCATGAGCCAAGGGTGCGGCTAGGATGGTGCATGGTGGTCCTCGGTCTGATCAATGGCTAAGTGGCTCGGCATGGCTAGCTGTGGTGCATGGCATGGTGCCATGCATGGGCCGGCTGGTGGGCATGGCATGGTGCCATGTTCGGCCTGCTAATGGTGGCTAGCCATGTGAGCCTGCTGCAAGGCATAGGCTGGAGCCATGCGCTGGATGGCATGCATGGTAGGTATGCCACTGGCCTGCTCTGCATGGCACGGGCTGGAGCCGTGCGCTGGATGGCATGCCTGGTGGGTGGCATACCACTGGCCTGCTCTGCATGGCATGGGCTGGAGCCGTGCGCTGGATGGCATGCCTTCCAGGCATGCCACTAACCTCTCTGGCGTGCGGCAGGAGGGCCATGCGATTGGAGGCATGGCCGACTACATGTGCTGCATGGGCGCACGCATGGGCATGCGCTGGCTAGGCGTGCGCGTGGCTGTGCGCATGGCCATGCGGCTAGGATGGAGGCGCAGGGCCACGCGGGTGGCATGCGTGCGCAGGGCCATGCGGCCTGGAGGGGCGCGCTGGGCCACGCGGCCTGCGCGCCTGTGCAAGGCCATACGACTTGCGGCATGCGCAGGGCCACGCGGCGCAGGGGCATGCGCATGCCCGGCCGTGCGTTGGCCCGCTCACAACCACTAACCTCACTGGGGTCGAGGCGTGACGTGCACACGGCTTGCATGCTGGGCGTCTCATGCGTGTCAAGGCACGGGCCAAGGCATGCATGTGGCCGGTCCATGAGCATGCTGGGCGCCCCGTGTGTGACAAGACACGGGCCAATGCATGCTCATGGCATGATCAATGGGCATGTCCCGGACATGGCTAGGACATGTACAGCAACTTTGGAGGTAATTTTACGTGAGGGTCTAATAGTACTGCCGGTGGGTAGCGGCTAGGACGACAACTAGGTTGCGGCTAGGACGTTGGGAAGAGAGAGAGAGTGTGAGAGAGAGAGAGAGAATGAAGGGATTTGAGGAAAAAAAGAAAAGAAAATCCAAGTCAAGTGTAGGGCGAATAGTAGTTGATCTATAGCAAAACTCTATAATACATATATAAAAAGACTCTTTCAATTGTCAATAACCCTAGCCTTGTAGCTAGGGACATGCATTTCTTAATCAAATTACTATTACCCAATTGAGGATCATATATATCATTCATGGCTCATAACATAATAGCTCGACGAAGACATTAGGGAGGTACATGCATGCATGAATGATTATATAAATGTAACTAGGTATGGAAATGTAGAAAATTGAAACGAAATATAGAGACTGAAAAAAGTGGTTGGGAGTAATGGGAATACATAAATAATATATACAGGGCTAGAAGCATTGGATCTATCATAGAATACTCTGCATGCATGTCACGTTCACTACCTTTTTTCTTTAATTTGGGTTATCTGTTGTCTGTCTTTGGCGTGGTATATTAATATACAAGAACATAAAAGATAGCCAAACATCCCAAGACATCCATCGATCATGCATGTGCTTTTGCTTCAGAACTACAAATCCAGAATATTCAAGATCACATGATCATGAATATTCTGATACGTACATGATTATAAGAATCTTTTTCCCATATTATAGCGTCAACTTGGACTGTATTGCACTAAAATTTATCAGATTCTAAACTTATCTAGAGTATTCATCTTAATTCATTATTACAATTTTTAAAAATTTTAATATAAAATATAATAATAATTTAATTTTTTTAAAATTTTAAATAATAATAATATTAAAAATAATATTTTACCATTTAAACTGAACTCAACTTAATTCATTTGAACAGCGGCGGCGTTGGAAATCAGTCATCAATCGGCAAAAAGGCAAACGGATGTACGTCGACGACCCCACATATTGCTAATTTCCATGCAGAATTAACAACCATGCATGATGCATGAATGCAGGCGGCCAGCTCACCCATAATGGCGAGGCTAATATTAATTCAAGTTTACAGCATCAAGATCATGATCATTCAACATAACGATTTTCAATAAAATGATCAGAAAATTCATGCAAATTAAATAATATATTAAACATATATATCCGAGACATATACTTCAAAGTACTCTATCTATACTGCACCGACAGTAGATCTGCTAGAAATACTACTTGCCAAACGAAATACAGATACATGAAGACTCTACGCTATTGAGGGAAAAGAATGATCAACAGATTGTTAATCAATAATGGATTCAACTGATTTTGAATATTTAAGGGAACATTAGGGAAAAAAAAAGGAATTATTAATATGCCATATTATATTAAAACCCATAGAGTTCATTGATCTTTAGTTTATGCTGTAATAATATATAACAACAATAATTATAAAGAAATTAAGAATAGATCAAGTACTGCATCATGTAAAGAAGCGTTAATTAATGTACGCGTTAGAGCTATTTGCGGCCAATTAGTGGATATATAAAAAAATCAATATAAATTAAATTTGTTGACCAAGGCGCGCTCCAGGTCCAAGCTTGCTTTGATTAATTATGAATAAATCCCGCAAGCTGTAAAGTATTCGTTTTTAAGGATAAATTGATGAGCTTCATTGAAGATCAAAGAGTATCCAAATACATTATCATGGGGATATATTCCCATATCTATATATACAAATCCTAGTGATCATGTTTAATACTGCAACTACATATACAAAAGACATAACATTCGATAACCAACATACTAGAAGACAAACCTGTTCGTAAATTGAAAATTGTTATGTTTTTTTTAAGAGTATTGGGGTCCATTATCCACCATGCATGGCAGGAAGCCATCACATGAACTATATATATTTATATATATATATATAAATCTATTATATAAATATATAGCAAGCTGCAGGAAAAAGAAAGAATGATAACAATATAGATAAAAGAGAGAAGAGGAAGCCAGCAAGCCCAGATTCACTGTACGTTCGCATTTTTTAATTTTTTCTTTGATGACTTGGTTGGATGCATGTATGAAAAGGATATAATTATTTAAAAAAATCATGAATCATGTCCTGGAAAAAGAAAAATCGTTGTCCATAGTATATTAGGGTCAATTTTTTATTTTGTTTTATAATATCTTTAATGCATGGTGATCATTTAGGACTGTCCATCTATGGATGGCCAGGAATGCAAACAAAAGTAGGAGTTCCTCCTCTGTTTATTCAAGTTGAGGATTAATTTTCGTATGGCAGTGTGCTTGGAATATTCATTGCATGGGGATGATCATGTGGATGTCTCTATGGACTGTATCTATTTTATTTTACCTATTTTTCAATACCTTGTCAAATAAACCAATGCACAATTTTGGAGACCTTTATTTTTTTAAAAAGAATGAATGATGTTGGCCTGAATCCAGAAGATCATGTTCAAGTTTGGCATATCTAGTAGGATAAGAATTAAAAAAAAAAAATAAACCTAACAAGTAAATCGGTGTGTAGAGCACACCATCCACGTCACTTAAATATTAAGATTTGATTTGTAAAATTTAAATTTTAAAATTTATCTTTCAAATCAAATTATGTCACGTAATTAAACAGTGTGTAGTACTGTAGAGGCTTTAGAATAGCAATACTCTTTAATTTTAATTAATCAGTTAGCCAATCACCCAAATTAGCTAATTTTTAATATCTTTGGTAGTGTTGGGGAAGGTTAGGGCACCAAGAAAAATGGTCTGAACGCTAAGAAAATTCTATTTGGAACCGTTGATCTTTCTACAGGTTAATCTCCCAAGGTTCTCCATTCCATTCAAACAGCCTCCATGCATATTGGACCGATATGAGTGACTCATACAGCTTATCTGTTTTCGAGACCAGAAAATCAGCCCTTGGGAAGAAAGGAAAATGGACATGAATAAGGGGAAAAAAGTGGAGAAAATCATGACTACAAATAGAGAAATATCACTACCATTTTTTAACTTTATTTTTGTGAATGCAGGGGACTTTGAACATATGACAATTATTTCATTTGATCCAAGTTCATTTGGTGAACAATATTGAATATTCTTTGCATTCAAATCTTCAACACCCAGCAGCTTGAGCTGACACATGCGGGACAAATACCAACATTTTGCTTGAAAAGAGACATCATTTTATTATTTTGGAAATTTGGCAACAACCAACCACCTAAATGTTTCATTGAATCAGGAATAACCATTATTAGAGGGACCTCAATGTTCAAGCTTTTCAAGTTCAACATTCATCTCTCTCTCTCTCTCTCTCTCTCTCTCTCTCTCTCTCTCTAGTGAATATTAAACAATTTCAATTGAGTCAGAAGCTTGGGAGTTGGGGCACCTAAATGTCGTTTTGAATGCCCAAAATCCTCGCTAGATACCCATTGGCCATTGGAGTATTAAACGTACATGACGTGGTTCGATGGCAGGAATTTCATGCTCTGGCTGATTGCTCTCCATAAGCATTTGGAAAAGCATACAAAAGACGAGTACATCAAAGTTTCAACCACCACAACTAAATAAACTAATATTTTGCAGAAAATTGAAACCAACCTAACATAGATGGATCATATGTAACAAAGTCCTTGTACATGAATCATAAACCAACCCTATAGAATACTGACAAAGACCAAATAAGCTTTTGCTCCGTCCTTGGTATTGCGAGGTCAAAATAATATCTCCCTTGCAATGTGCAATGTTCTTTCTGATGAGGGTGCATGCACAGCCATTAAATTCTGTGGAGTATCTCTATGTAGTTTTGACTGGAAGAAAATAGGTAAAGAAATACACCCAAATAAAATAAAAAAAAAAAAAAAAATTGCATACACGATACATGAAGAGTGTGGATGTCCGCACTCTTGTATTTCTTCCAAACACCAAGCTCGAAATAATATATTTATATGCATATATATATTTATATGCAGAAAGATCATAACAGCTCATGGAGAAGAAAAACGAAAAGAAAAGAAAGCATCAAGTTTCATTATATCTACACATTTACATCTGTATTCAGTTTGAATATAGTAGGGGGGCATGTCCAATAGGGCACATGCAGGAGAAAGGGGAAGACCGATAAAGATTAAGAAAAAGAAGATAATATAGTCATTAGCACGTAGCATTACAATTGAGATGGAAAAATTTGTTCGATCTTTCTGTTCCTCATTTGTCCCAACTATACACGAAAGACTCTTGGAGTTTCAGAGTGGGATCTTCATATGAATACACTTCCTCAATCATACAGCCTCTCCTGCTCCCAAACATCTACCAGAAACTCTATCATTTCCTGTCAATAAAAGTTTATAAACACAAACAGCAAAATGAATTAGAAAAGTATTCCAACAGATGAAAGATTACCAAATTACAGAGCCCACTTACAGATAGAGGAATGGGCTGGGGAAAAGGCTGTTGGGTCCCTAGACAACTTTCATAGGTCACGTTCCAACTGCAAAAACACAAGTCAAACAGACATTTTTTTCTTGGCAAGTCAAACGAGCATTAATAATAGTGGTTCTAGCCCATAGAGTGGGGAGCAAACAAAGTCATCATTTAATAATCATTTTCTGCCAGATATATGTGTTTACAATTAACTCTCCACATAATTTCTCCCTTCTTAATTAATCAAAATAACACTTACATTGATCACCTATAAGTTCCATTTCAAAAAGTTTGAAAACCAAGTGGGAATCTGTCATTAAAAGCCATAAAAAAAAAAAAAATCACCGCTTAAGTCATTTAAAAGGTGATGGCTTTGCTTTTAGTAGATGGGAAACAGCAATGCTTATCGATTAACTTTCTGGATGGCTACTGCAGGATTTTAACCAATGAATTCATCATAAAAGGCACACGTAAGACACCTTAATCGGGGTTCCCGACTTTGTTGAGTTTGATCCCTGGACCTGCTACTTCCAGTCCATTGAAGCCTAGTTTGATTCCAGAGCAAAAGGCCTACAATCAACAAATGTACATGTTACGTGACTCTGTCTCACAAACCAGAATTACACAAAACCAATAATCATGAATGCAACTCACCACAAGGAGGTAACAAAATTCTCCAGATCGCAGCATATAAAAACAACCATATTTTTCTCAGCACGTAAGCGGGAGATAAAGAATAACATAAGAGAACTTGCCATGATTTACAAAGTGAGAATTGCAGCTTGTGCTACCAATCCCACTGCCAGAATTGAGGGTCTGGTTTGATGTGCTGATAGATGAGATGCTTCTCTGAGACTGAATGGTGCTGTTGTCTGGATCATATGTGCTGGTACTCCAAAAATCATCTGATATACTAGGTTTTCTCACCATGCGCCCTTGAATTTTCAGTCCCTTTGATGGCTCATCAACAGCAATAATTGGTGTGGGTTTAGAGCAGCATCCAAAGCAACCACTGTTCTGTTACAAACCAAGTTAAACCACATGTACAATAAATAACAGCAACCAATATAGCAGAGCATTAAGGCCAGATCAATACATGTCAGCACTTGAAGCAGTATAAGCAGTAGTCATCAACATTTTATTTCACTTTCCTTCTCCCAATTAGGAGAAATAATTCATGTTCAACAGTTGTGAAGCTAGATGCAGTGCCAACAGTGTCACAAAAGGGCCATCAAGCTCAATACACATTATCAAGGACACCAGACAAAAAGCTCACGGTCCTTGGGCAGTTTCTCATCATCTTTCCCTGATACGAATACCAATAGTTTGAGACTCAAAAGAATAGCTAGAAACTTTTCTTCTAGAGAGTCTGGGCACTAACGTTGACATAATTTATAGAAGCTGTTTGATACCCTATAAAAATTGAATGCAATTTGGCTTCAACTATGGTCACTATAAGTAGATTCTTGTCAATCAGTTTTGTTCAGGATGATAAATTCACACAACAGCCTTAATTTATTTCCATGTCAAGGCTGATGTCCTGGTGCAGCCTTGACTTGTTCATTTCATTTCCATTTCACATAACGAAGCCTTAGGCACAGAAAGAAAGCACAAAGGGAGTAACTGAAACATGAGAGCAGATGGACAACTAGTAAGATGGTGAAGTTGATAGGGTCAAGCCGGTTCAGCAACAGGTGGAAAGGTACAGATTTGGAAAGCTTAATGAAAGAAGACATATCAGAGTACTGTTAACCAACACACGCAACATATGTCTGCAATATTAATGTCTCTTCTCATTTTCAATGACATAGGACAGGAGGTTACCATGTAGATCTTGAATGCTAAGATTGTGACTTACGAATTGTTTCTCTGCATTGGAAATAGCTGCATTTCTCTCCTTCTGTGTTCCCAGCCCACCAGAATCGTATGTCCCCATTTGTGTATTAGTTAATAGCTCCATTCTTTTCAACCCATTGTTACTAGTTCATGGATTTATGGTTGGTTAATACAGGAATAGCAATTTTCCAAGAATAACACATAAACCATCTCTATTACCAAAGCTGCTATCAATTGAGTTGACATATTGACAATTCACATGCACCATGCACACCAACTTTCACATACTAGAATATCACATATAATCCAATCTATATGCTCATATGTTTCTTTGTATCTTTATAAATATAGACCTTGAAGTCTGAAAATTTTATAGATGAGATATTTCTTCATCTCCAACCGTCTACAAGCTTAAAAGGTATGAGGAGGCAATGAACTCCCTACATATATGCACTGATGTAAAACTTTATATTCCCTTGCTGACGTAAATTTTAAATACTCTCCAAGGAACAAAAGGAAAAAGAGATCGGATTGCTATTAATGGCAACAATGTTTGAAACTTACAACAACGTGGTGACAGAAACAAAATAAAATAAACGTAACAGTTGAACAATCAAGTCAACGGACATTCCTAAAAGGAGCAAATAAAAAAAAAAGGTGAAAGCCAAAACAAACATTAATAGCAGAAACATCCCTAACTGAAGTACTTTCCTTACTTTTTGGACACAAAAATTCGGAGCAATCAATTCACTCCACAAAAGCAAGAAAAGTACTCGACAAAACCAAAATCAAATTGGAATAAAACTGATTATCCAGAATCAGGGTCTGGAACCGAGGACTTAGCCTGTGCAAGCAAGGAAGTGACGGATCCAACCAGCGATCGAGCTTTTTTGCATTACCATAATCACCAAAAACCCAAAACAGACCTTAACAACGACACATGGATTCCGAGAAAACCACCACCGGGCGGCAAATCCTGAGCGAATTCTAGGGTTCTGAAATGCCGTAGTGTTAAAAAGAGAGAGAGAGAGAGAGAGAGAGACTGCAAAATCAGAAAGCTGAATTCTCTAGGACTTGGGATTTATCAGAACCAATTGGGTGTTATTTGAATTCCAAATTTGATGGGCTTTTCAAAGTTGCAGCCGTCTCTGCCATTTGTTCTTCTGACTTGGCTGCCGACTTTGAATAGAGTGAATAACAGTAACAACTAACAAGAACAGTGCACTGCAGTCGCTTTATTTTAAATTTGTAATTTTATTTTATTGACAAAGGATAATGCATAAAGAATTTAATAAATAAATTTAAATTAGATAATTAAATCTTGTCCTATGAATCATACGTTATTTTTGCAGTCAATATTTATTTATTTAATAAAGAGAAAATATTCGTAGTAAATGGATAAAGCTTTTCCTTGAGTCACATCACCAGATAAGCTAAACACATGTTTCAAAGATCTCATAAATCTTGCTGGGCCATATACTAGGTAGCTTAATATATGTACATTATTAATATTAAATATTGGAAGGTATATATTTCGGAAAACTTATATTGACAAAAATACTAACTGATACCACAGTTTTTATATCCGTTGATAGTTTTGCTCGGTATAGTCTATTGAATAATTCTACTAAGCATCACACACACCGACTCTTTTTTTTTTCTTTTTTTTTTTTAATTTTTCTCGTAACAAATATGTGGTGTATAGATAATAAGTATAACAACTTAATTAATTTAGTAAGAATAAAATAAAATAAAAATTAAATATGTAAGATGTATAATGTGAGATAATGAATAACATCCCCGTCTATCTTTATTATAGTTATAAAAAAAACATTAATAATTGTATTAAATAGCTACAAAAAACTAGTTGGGGTCTTTTTAGTATAGTGTTCAAATGATGAATAATAATGCTACTCATCATCATTTTTTCTATAATATTCTCGTCATTTAATGACATGATATTAAATAATTGGATATTATTTATTATATTTTATTTATAAACTTATCATTTAATGTCGCTTTAATAGACATTGAGAAGTTGATAATAAAAAAAATGATAAATATATTTTATGATAAGAGTCTTTAGATTCGATCAATTACCTTGCCAACCCGGTTATCTATAGTTATAGAACAAACTTGGCATTGTAGCAAAGACAGAAACGTTATAAGAAGTACAAATATGCAGAATTAGGATGGGTGTGGAGAGTAAGATGAAATGAAAATTTTGTAAATAACAACTACTTATGAATAGTAGTAAGATAGTTTGAATTTATGAAATTTTATGAAGTTTTAAGAAATGAGAGAGAAAAAATTGCATAAAAAATGTTATAAAATTTAAATATTGTTAGAATATAATTTTATATTATTATTTTTGTTTGAAGATTCGAAAAAATTGAATTATTTTTTATTTTTTATTTGAAAGTTTGAAAAAATTATAATAATTAGTTTAAAAATGTTTGTATTTGAATTATACTTGGAAATGATATGAGATGATAATTTTTAAATGAGATCTATTTCCAAACAAGTGCTGGCTCTTAAAAAAGATGTATTTCTTGGCTTGCAAAACCACCCCCTCTTAGATTATGTTTGGAAAACAAGTTTTTCTTAAAATTTTCATGTTCATCTCATCTCATCTCATCTTTACACTTTTTCAAATCCCCATACAAAATATAATAAATAATTTAATTTTTTCAAATCCCAATATAACTTTTTCAAATTCTAATTCAATTTTTTCAAATCTCAAAACTAAAAAATAATATTTTAAACTTTAAAACAAAATACAAAATTCTCATCTCATCCTCAAAACATAACCTTATTGTCTCCTAAGAAAGTGCAACAAAAAAATCCCATCTCCACTAGTATTTATTCTCTATGATCATGGTATTCCAACTCTAAGCCATGCCTTCAATATATTTTAAGTAACAAGGACCAGTACCTAATTATGCTTCAAGGAGAAGCTTTTCTATCTCCAAAAAAAAAAAAAAAAAGACTTTTCCCAACTTTTCAGTTGCTTTCATAAAGATCTGCCCAAGATTTGGAGAACATTTGACATCTGCAATCTCAGGCAACCTTGTTTACTCCAACTCCTACTATTTTCTTTCTTTCTTTCCTTCATTTTTTAACCATCCCTTTCAACTAAGCTTTAGAATATAGCATCAGATTGAACAGAACATAAAAAATAAGGTCAAGAGTAGACAAAATAAGCATAGCAGCACAGAAATAAAATTACACAAGGCAAAAATCAGTAACATTTGTTCCTCATCAAACTTTGTCCCCACCCCATTTCATTCTCACCCGTCCAAATAGAACGGATGCTAATTGGCCTTTTTGGACAGGATGGATGCGAGGCCTACCCTCCATCCATACATTATTGAAGAGTCCGGCTTTTTTGGTATGAGAGAAGCCAGACCAGCCCTGAAGTTGTGACCGGTAAAGTTATCCAGTTTGGTACTCGTATCCAATGGCCTGAAAAAATTGAAACAAACAAGTATATTACTAGCTATTCCATTGCTGTTCCAAGAAAATATTCGGTATCCTGGGTGTGGATTATATGAGTTTGTGCAGTAGTTCACTATATAAACAATTCAAACACGTAGCGGCTTCATTTCCATCAAGCAAAGTAGGTGGTCCCTCAAGAAAGATCTATCATTTATTTCCTCGAAATATGCTCAAGACTTCAACAAATTTAAATTATGAACTTATCAGTTTGCCATTCCTCATGCATTTATACATAAAAAAAAAAAGGGCCAGAAACAAAAGAAAAAACGCATACGTAGGAGGAGGCTGGCCTTCGTATGAAAATGTTGACATGCCTTGTCGTTGCTTATGTTTAGGATTAGCTGTGCATAATACATAAACACGACCACGACGTTTAACTGTCTTACAAAACTCACACATCTTCTTAACTGCCGACCGTACCTTCATTGCTACAGAAGAACAAAATTAAGATGCCATCAAATATAATGACAAATTACAAAGTGTGAAACAAAAAATATGGTGATTTAATAGAGTTACAGGATAGGGGTCACTTCCACTATATCTGGCAAAGCAATCAACCAACTTTAAAAATCATCAATGAACAAAAGCTCTTCCTGAGCCACACTGAAGAAAGGGAGCACCATAACAATCCTGAATAATCGAATTCATAAATCCAAGGTATCATGCATGATATGCATATGCACCAATAACCAGAGCACAAGTCCAGGGGGTGTGTATACTACGGATCTTGGAATATGTTGTGGGATGTTTGCAATTGTATTGAGTCATAAAGATGTCTATATCTAAACATATACATATATATATATTACGTATAGGAAAAACTTCAGGAAAAAACTTCTCTACTAGTGAAATGGCCAAACATTTTAGGCCCTCCAAAGCCTATAACACTGCATAGAATAGTAAATAAAGAATAATCACCTTGATGATAATCTATGAAAATTATAAACAATTACTCAAAAATTACAGGAATGTACTTGGTCGTTAAGCATAAAATTTCTAACCTTCTTTTAGTTTAGTTCTTAAAACGTACGGTATTAGATAGTTTCTACTTTCCATCAGTTCAAGGGTCCCAATAAGATAGATTCAGAGGTTAAAACCAGTAACAAACATAAGTCACAAAGTTGAAAAATCTTCCGTCGAGAGAAACGGAGCCCCAAAAGAGCATCTTTCCCCAATCCCACAATTCAATTCTAAATTCTGAAGTCAAACAGTCACCTTCAAATCTAAACTTTGACAAAGAACTAACATATAAATTACTCGTACAGCTGATTAGACTAAGTTCCGAGTTATAAGACAGAGAAACCATTAAAGAGTTATTTCGTAAACAGAGACACCCAAAAATTCATAAAAGGTGCAACAAAACCCTAGCGTGACATTAGACAAATGGAGGGGAAGTACCTGTTGTTTTCGTGAAAGCGAACGTTCGGCTCGGAAGAAAATGTCTTTCCGGACTTTCTTTCTCTTCGCAGTGTGTTTATGGAAAGTAGTACATGTCTGTGGGCTCACTGGGCTGTGAAACAGTATCTTGGGCTGGTTCCAGCCCATCACAACCATGATCCGAGGTTCAAACTTCAAATAATAAGACGGGTAACGTTCAAGCATTCAGGCCTAAAGCCCAAATCTCTTAAGTAGTTTGTTGCCGAGGCCCATAAGAGAATTAAGTCAATAGAGTCGAATCAACACACTCTATGGGCCATGGTCATCATATACACAATAGAGATATTCAATGATTTAGGCCCAGTTTGGTTGTTGGACTCCATTGAAATTAATTCAATTTAATCTAATTTTAAGTTGAGTTTAATATCCAAACACCCAACTTTCAAATTACTAAACTCATATCAACTCAAAACTTCTTTACACAAGGAACTCACAATCTTTTTCAATTCAACACTTTGTACACAGGGGACCGACATCCTTTTTCAAATTTTTATAAATATATCTAAACTTATTTTAACATCTAAACACATCTAAACTCATCTTAAGTAGACCGCACAAAACTTACTACACCATCTAAACTCATTACTATTTATAAAGAACTCAACTCAGCTCAAAATTCAAACGCAGCCTTACTGTCAATAATTAAATTGTCCAATTCAAAAATAGATAGACACGTCACGCAATATCAAATGCTCATATGGGTCTACACTACCTAAAAAATCTCAAACAAACAATCTTAAATTTTTTTCCGGACCCATATGATACGAATTTCTCTCTTTGAAATGAATTATCTAATTCGAGAATAAAAGAGGGTCTCAATTTATATATAGGCATTACTTTTTCAAGACTAATAAGAATAACCAATGGGTGGATTGTTGTTAATTTTATAGAGAGACCATTTGACTATGGATTACGTGCTAGTGAGGCAAGGGCAGTTGGTATGAAAACGACATATAAAACTAAAAAAAGAAAAAGAAAAAAATAATCTGTTGGCGAATTAGAAACAATTACGTATTGTTAAGTTGTTTGTTTAAGGGATGTTCCAACCCAAACACGACAGGCACATCATCTGTCGTCATTCCCACTAATAAGGTTAATAAACCCAAGATTAGCATCACCAAAGTTAAACCTTATCTTCTAGAAGTACATAAGTAAAGATGATTAGCGAGAATAATGGGCCTGGCCTATTGAAATAAACATGGTCATGCATGCCAAACAAACAAGGATGAGGTAAGATGTTGAAAAGTCCTTGGAAACCACCTTGTATTATATGTCTAATGGGAAGGCAATAATGAAGCAAAAGCATTGGATCTTTGTGGTAAAAAAGAAAAAAAAGAAAAAAAAAAAAGCAAGGGGGGCCACTAGTTAGAGAGACCCAAGTTTAGGAAAACAGTCTTCTCTTTCTTTTACATTAAGAAATGTTACACTTTGGGTTGCTGAGATCACAGAAAAAATGGATTTCAGGAAGCATCTAATAAGAGATTCTGCACACGTAATGCTCCTTTTACAGAGAGAGGTTGATTGGTACTTCATTGTGAATTGGAGGAAATGTCATCATGCTCCACCACCACTAGTACTGTAAAAATCAAGCATTCTTTCTTTGGGAACCATTTGGGTCCTTTTTTTTCTATACAAAGTCACCAGCTTTCCCCCCAATTGGTGAAAGTCGTTTTTTGCTTGACTACTGTCTACCCAAACAGTAGGTCCGACATCAACTATTTTATCGTGGAAAAATGCACTCCCTTTCGGTCTATATGAAATCATGAAATATTTGAACTTTCAAGGAAAAAAAAAACTACACCCATGCATATGCATTAAGGGAAATATTATGTCTATCGAGAATGAAAAATGATAGTTGCAGTCGTGAGTGTGTAAACGCCGCACAATCATTTTAAAAAAAATAAATAAATACGTGACCCACATGGAAAAAAATTAATTTTTTAATAGTAAAATCTACTATTTTTTAAGGTGACTGTATGACGCTTGCGCATTTCACGATTGTATGTAGCATTACTCTTAAAAAAATTCATGAAATTATTTTAAAAAAAAGTACAATCGGTACCCACTCTCGGTGGGACTAGCATTTTCCATTCATTAATTGGCTATGCTCTCGATCTTCATTTTAATCAGAGTATTAATTGCAGCGAATTAAATCTAAGAATACATGAAGAAGAGGGTTTAGGTGCATATTTCTTGACTGAGCGAAGGAGAAGATTGCCAAATTTAGTTTTATATATAGTCTAATTGCTAAAGAATTTGTATGGGGTTTTGGCCAATGCTCATGACTAGCTTGCTACCATTTTTTTCTTTTTCTTATAGATTTGGGACAAGTATCCCTTCATTAGTCTCAAAAAAGTAGCTGTGGGTCCATGTGCTTTTATTAACAGATATCATAGCCAACAAGATCAAGATGTTACTATAATCATATCCAGATAGAAATTAGTATTAACTTGTCGACCAAACCTATGTTTTTTTAGCTAAAAAAACATAAATGTTGTTGTTAATTAATTATTTTTTATGGCTATATTTTTCTGAATTTTTCCAAGTGTTATCATGCCTTACTTAGTAAGAAAAGAGCTCTAAATGACAGTTTCCTTTCAAGGCATTTGCCAAGGAAAGAAGAAGCCATTGGACCAAGTTCTAATTTGGCTGAGTTCTACTTCAGCATTCCTAGAGCTTTCTAATAAAGCAAGATTTTCAAGCAGCTTTAGAGTCCGTTTGGATAGTGAGATGAGATAGTTTATAAATAGTAATGAAATTATTTGTTAAAATTAGATGAGATGAAGTTAGATGGTTTCATCTCAATCATGGAAAATTATTAGCTTTACTACTCCCGATGTGATATTCTTATCTTATTATATTAAAATTAATAACATCTATAGTCATATTTAATTTTTAATTATATGGGTAACCTTTATCTTTTATTTTCACACATTGAAGCACCCGAGATTGAGGATACAACCATTTTAAGAAACAGCCAGGAAGTTTCCTTCTTAGCGTGTAAAGTAGATCAAAAGTAACTCTTTCCCCCCAAGATGTACAAGAATGCAATCCCATGTACCTTGCCAATCACGTTAACATGCATTCTTTTTGTTGTTGTTGTCGTCGTCGTCAATCATGTTAGGTGCTGGTCACCAAAGCTCCTCTCTATAGTGCTCATGAATCAACTTTGACTATAGATCAGCAACTTCGGCTATTTGAATGAACAGTTCAAATAGCAACTAGGAAAAATGTAAGAAAAATTCAGGAGGCAGCCAAAATCTGAGGGAACTTTTTGGTGGCCTTACAGCAAAGTTCAGATTAAAGGAAAAGGAAAAAAGATAAATCTTGTCAAATTTGTGGAGAGTTGGCACCAAGAAGCTCTAGCTTGCATCCGCACAAGCTCTAGATATAGATTTTATGTTTCCAAACTTATAAGAAAGCTCTCTCTATGTGGAATCCATCCCTTCCTCCACTCATTTCTTTTTCTTGTCCTATTTTCGTCTTCGCTCTTTCGTCTGATTAAAATAACCCAATTTACCAATATGCAACCTTCATCCTACACAGCAGGCCATTGATTTCCGAAAATTTATTATGTACTCCCAAAATATGGATGATGTAGTACTCTCATTTTATAACACTATATCATATAATTTAAATTACTTATGTAAATATCAATTCAAATTGATATGGCATACTATGACATGGGAGTATTACCTATTACGTATCCATGCCATCTTCTTTTAAGCCACGTTTGGATGTTGAGTTGACCTCTTTATGAATAGTAATAAGTTGAGTAGGTGGAGTGAGTTATGTGAGGCCCAGTTTAGATGTGTTTAGATGTTAAGATGAGTTTAGTACTATTTATGAAAGATTGAAAAATGTGTGGATCTCACGTATAAAGATGTTTTTAGTTGAAAAAGATTGTGGGTCCCACGTGTAAGGAAGTTTTGAGTTAAGATGAGTTTAGTAATTTGAAAGTTAGTGTTTGGATGTTAGACCTAGTTTAAAATTAAACTGAACTGAGTTGATCTCAACTGAGTCTTGCAATCAAATGGGATCTTAGTCACCTTTCCTATCTTCAATATATTTATATAATAAAGACCATTTGTTTGAAAAAAAAAAAAATTTCCACAAAAAATGAGTCTTTTTCAACATGATTTTCTTACATTCTATTCGAACCCATATCATTGCAAAAGTGTTCCATTGCTTCACGGTGACCAATATCTTCACGACGTTAATATTAAACTCATTTTACACGACACATGCTTGTTTTGGCTTCACTTTAGAACAAATCAGTTTGGCCCCAAAATTCATTGTCTTTGACTTTTCTGCAATTTTTTTTTTTCTTTGATGGAAACTTTTCTGCAATTTCTTTGCCCATATCATATAGGCATGGGACCATTCTGCATTTTCACATCTAGGAATAGGATTGAGTGTACCGGCCTTTGATTGAAATAAACCTAGCCAATGGGACGCATACATGCAAGTCACTTCCGTAAGGGCAAGATCGACACCAAATCTTGTAAATATGCCATACATGATACATACTGAAATATGATTTTCTTTTGATATGTCATCAAATATTAAAAAAATGTATTCTATTATTTATTTATCTCTTAATAATTTGATGCCACGTAAAAAATAAAAGATTATCATCAACATCAAATCTTGTAAATATGTCATCTCATTTGTTTTCACAATTATTCTTATTTTATCTTATTTCATTTCTTTTAATCGTTATAATTTTTTTAAATCTTAAAATAAAAATAATATTAAAAAAATATATTCTAATAATATTTTATTTAATTTTCAACTTACAACTCAACTCATCTCATCTCATATGCGAAAACAAACGAGATTTTGATCGATTCCTCTCTCTCTCTCTCTCTCTCCCTCCCTCCCTCCCTCCCTCCCTCCCTCCCCTTACCATAATCTCATTTCAGCTCTGCTCTGCTCTGCTCTGCCCTCCACTTCATAGAAAAGTGTTATGGTTCATTCCATTATCCAATCTAGCAATGTTTGCAAATGGCCTGCCTAATCCAATCTCTACCCAAATATATATTGGGATGAGAGGGTGACAGGATCAGAGGATAAGCAGTTTTATCTCCTCGACATCTTTTTTTTTTATATATAGCTTTCTATTTTTCTATTGGTCCAATCATTCCCAACCTTCTGAAAATTTAGAACATGCGGTTGCTAAAGACACGAGGGACACAGAAAAGTATTTTTTTAGGGGGGAAAAAAACTTAATAAGAAAGAAAGGAAATATGGGGCGCACAAGGAGAGGCAGCCCCCACAAACAACAGATCAGTGATGCCTCTAAACTCAGAAAATACCCAAGAAAATGACAAAACAAGTTGAGATAATGATTCGTTTCCGAACATCAATGCAGCCCACCAGAATTTTCAGTTGCCCATTCTGTTTTCTAGAGGTTTTGGTTGCTTAAACTTGTCTCCAACACATGCTTGCCATGTGTTCCCTCCCTCAAAAGTGTACGATTTAGATGCCTGGCTATTTTATATTTGTGGTGAAAGAAAAAGAAAACAAGACAACAAAAAACATTACTTTTTTGTTTGGTTGGATAAAACAAACGATCATTTTGGCTTAAACACGTACTCCTAACTTTGATGAAAAGCCTACAGAGTCATCTATTTCAATAATAAGAATAGACACAACACTACTCATGAATTCAGGACTTAAAATCTCGATCTGGTTGGCACTTGATTAGGTTTGCATTTATGCCAAAACAAAAAATGAGGTCAATTTGTCAGACTGTCCTGCACGACTGAAAATGTTAGCTTAGGGAGGTTTGGATAACGAGATAAATGAAATGAAAGTTATAAGTTAAATAAAATATTATTTTTATTTTAAGATTTGAAAAAATTAAATTGTTTATTAGATTTTGTATGAAAATTTTAAAAAATTATAATAATTAGATAAAATGAGATATAATGAGTTGAGATGCTTCTTATATTCAAACAATCCCAATTATTAGTATAAAATAAGGAATATCTTGATAATTTCATATCACGTGAACATGTGAAATGACTAAAATATCATATATTTTACATCAAATGAATATTATCAGTTTCATTTGAAATGGAGAAGGCTTTGTCGGTAATCACAATATAGAACGAGAAATAAATAAGTAAAAAAAGCAGATCAATAATGTCAAATTTTCATAGTCTTGGGAGTTATTACAAGGTGGTGTTAGGTCAATGGGAAGACATCTTTATTTATTTTTGTTGGGTGGTTGAAAGGAGCTTTGGGTTTGGGATGAGAAAGGAGAAGCATCTAAAGCCAAGAGCTATGTTCGGACATGATGCTTGGTATGCATTTACAAAGGCATGGGCATGTGATAAGGTCTATATATCAAAAGGAGTAGAGACTGTTCATGGGTCCACATGACAACCTAAAATTCTCTTCCTCTTTGTGTGGAAGTTGCCGAGAAGAGAGATTGTAAACAAATGCCTCTACAGCACATGGGTGCTTTCGTTTTCATTAATATATTATACATACATACATACACATATATTTAAATAGAACTTATAAACATATATCAAAATTTTTCTGTGCAGTCATTTTTATATATTTTTTGTATATTCTACTAATGTGATTGGTTGCGTCACTTGTTTTTAATATAAAATAATTGTTCTGACTAATCACATCAGTAAAGTGTACAAAAAATACGTAAAAGTAATTTTATGTACCAAAACTTTTTTTAATATGGAAAATGCTAATATGCCGCCCAACTTTGTCCCCTCATTTTGACAGCTCATGTATTTATTTATTTTTTACTTAATGATTAAGGAATTAACTTTTAGTATATTGGGGTTTTTTTTTAATATTTAAAGATTTTTAAAATTTTTGAAAAGAAAAAGAATAAAAAAAGAATATAGAGAATTTATACTAGTGGGCATGCCCTGCTGTCAAAGCTGAACGGTACACTACGATCACTCTTTTAATATATAGGTTTTTAGATGCATTCATTTGACATTTTAAAAAATGTTTAATACTTCTAACTCTTATCTAATTCCGTAAGATAATTCAAACGGCGATGTTTGGAAGTATTCCAAAACATAGTAATAAAACCTTTTCTAAGTTGAACTCAGTTTATATATTCATGACATTAAAAGAAATTTCTCAAATTTATAACGGGTAATTTTAAACTAGACACGGGCAACTTCTCTTCGCATCATTATTTTATATTTTTAGACATGGTATCAAAACATCCCAAAAAATCACATCAAATTAGGACTAAAGATTATAAACAATTTGGATGGGACACAAGAGAAGAGGGGGATTGGAGGGCCCTATCTTGAGTAGGGCCCCGCACCCCTAGTAGCTTGCCCCCTACTCAGATTACTTACAATTGGTGGCTCCTAGAATATAAAAGTTTTCTTGATGAAAAGATGCATCACAAAATAATTGTCTATACATATGTGTCCGTATGTATATTTGGTTGAACCATTTCAAGGAATATCCTGAGCATTATGCATATAGACCAAAAAAAAAAAAAAAAGGTTTATGGGGTGGTTTTCACATCCCCTCTTATGAATACCCACTGGTCCGGAAAGTGGTCTAAAGGAACCCTTTTTGGGTGGAAAGAAAAGGGTGCAACATTTAGTAATTTCCTGATGTTTTCAGGCTACAAAACATGATGCTCTCTCTTTATCCTAACTGTACAAACCCAGTGGTTCTTTTTTTCTCTTTTTTTCTTTGTGTTTGTACCCCAAACCACCAATCAATAGGCTCCTTACCTTATCATGTTTTATGGGCTTAAATAGATCTAATCAAATATCATAACTGCTTAGGAAAAAAAAAAAAGTACCATAACTTTTGAACAGAGGTACCTTCGCCCAGCAATAAATAGAAAAGAAACAAATGCTGTGAAATAGAAACTACTGCATGTGAGACCAAGAAAAAATTACAATCAATATTTGCTATTTTAGTAGTCTCTGCATTTTACGTGTCAGACAAAGAAAAAGAAAAAGAAAAAGAAAAGAAAAGAAATTACATGTGATTTGTTTTGAGTTCTTCTGTGGAAGTGAAACAGTCTAACAGAGAAGAAAACTAGAAAAAGGCCGAGAGTGAGCTCTCCTGTCTCCACCAAAAAAAAAAGAAAACAAAAAAAAAACAAAAGTTCTTTAGATGCCAACTATGAACAAAACCCAAGAAATTACTCTTTGGATTATTAACAAAATCCACTTCCAGGTTCCAAGAGGATCCAATCCCTATACCCAATCAGTTTATGAGAACGGGAACCGCAGGCTTCCTTCCTAATATTTGTGACATATCCTCAGAGAGAGAGAGAGAGAGAGAGAGAGAGAG
>QEOT01005549.1:96985-111799 GCA_003123785.1 Pterocarya stenoptera
AAAAAAACAAATAATATAAGCCTGCACATTTTAGTGTAATATAAGCAAGCTGCCCTGAGATAAGTGATTCCTAATTGACTAAGCTGGCCTCCAGAAGAGCTTAAAACCAAAATTATGTGTTTGGTTAAAATCTTGATGAGACATATTAGGATAAAATCCTAAAAAGCATCAATTATAATGCGTTTTGATTTTTTTTACCTTGGATGTGAACTCAAGATGCCGCCACAATTCCTCATCGTTGGCTTTTAATAACTCTGATAAGCGGGAAAGAGTGGAAAGTATACCAACTGCACTGTTATCCAATTGTTGACAAAAGTGATCCACTGAGTCGCTTAATAGCCTGACAAAGCAAGAAAAACTATCTGCTTCTACATTTCCCTGTGGGGAATAACAAACATGATGTAGACTGACATCATTAGTCTATCAGTTCAGCAACATGAAAGCAGAAATAGAAACCAACTTATCTCAGAATTTTTTATTTAGGTTTGTCTAAGAAAAATCTGTCTCTGATGCATCATGAATTTCCTATAAGGTTTGAAGAATAATAAGATTTAAAGAAGTTTGCATGAAAAATATAATACATATTAGGTGGTGAAAACATCCCGTGTACGAGTATACAGTCAGCTGTGAGCATAAAAAAAATATTCTGCAAGTCCATTAGTTTTTTCCAGATATACGCAGACTGGCAATCCACAACTGTCTGAAGCCATAGTGAACTAGATTTTGAATATATACTAAATCAAATTAATGAGTAGATAAATAAGGATAAGAAACTGCAGAAAGTCCTTACAGCATTTTGCTCATCAGTGTCAGTAGTAAACACAAAGTATATTGGTGCCAACACCTCATTCATGCCTTGCACATAACGAATTGCTGGATTTAGTTTTGCAAAGAGGATAAGAATATTTCTCATTGCTTCCTGTGAATGAAAATTCACCTCTGCATGTCAGTAGGAAATCTCACAAATAAGTAAAAACTAAAGAAAGGCTAGGGATGAGGCAATGAGATACTTTATTTTTCCTACTAAATGATGAGTCCCCTGAGAAGAATTTCATATCTGGGTGTGTGCGTTGCAAATCACGATCAATCTGTTCTACAATCTCTGTATGCTAGAAACAAATGGATCTTTACTGACAAACATCAACTCAATATATGCATCCAGAAAGGGACAACAAAAAGATAGATCATCTCAATTATGGCAGAAGGCATTCAAAAGAAACCTTCAAATGGAGAAGACATGTACCTGAAAGTATTCATGCCAGACACTTGCTTTACCAAGGCTTAAAGGATGGTCTTCTTGAGAAATTCCTTGTCGCTGTAGAGGCCCATCCATATCACTGTCAACATGCTGTTCGCCGGAACTAAAGGTTCCATCTTTTCTTTTTGTGAATTCTGACTGTCTAGATGCAAGATTTCCATTAGCCAGAAGTCATGCATTTTGATGTAGGTCATTTTTAAGATATTTATCTGAAGCTAAACTAGACGTGAAGTGGTCGGTGAGCAGCATCTTACAGGACTTTGGAGAAGCTCCTCTTTTAGATTAGCATACTTCTTTCGATTTTCAGTCAGCTCCTTTTCCCATAGGTCACGAGAAGGAGGTAAGTAGCCTAGGAGCAGCTGGTAGAAACCATATTCAGACTTTCAGTATCAATGCTCATACTCAAACAATCACAAGTATCAAAGAACGGTATTCAAGAATCATCTTGACATCTAGACTAGAAGTGAAACTTCTAATTCTCTGATTTTGAAACAATCCACTATTATTTGTTGTCTTATAGCTTTTGTAATATATAGAGACACGTATACATACATATTATACACACAGGGCTAGACCCATAAAGCATTTTTTTTCTTGGTGAAAAAAATTAAAGATCTTCTGTTATTGAAATACTTTGAAAAGCCTATGAGCCAAGGGATAACTCTGTTGGTTGTAAGACGGCACGTTTATTCATCTTACCACCTGCTACCATTAAATCTTTTATCATTTATAAAGGGGCATTCTTTACAATTGATGTGAGGCTGATGTTGATTTTTAAAGAAGTCCGCTGAGCAAAGGTGAATTACGATAAAGAAAAAAAGAAAGAAAGAAAGATGACAGACATCCTAGTTCGGATACAAAGCTTCGATTGCGATTCCTAATGATCCAATGATTGCAGCTCTAGTATCATGTTCAATCAGAAGTCAGAACTTATATTTTCACACATGATATTCTCAATGCCCATTAGATCATTACAACCTCAAATGACAATGATATGATTGTGTTGGAGTGAAACTAGAAAATAGCAGCACCAATATCCGTGCTTTCATCAGCTATCAGCAAATTTGTATATTAGCATAAATACGCCATCAGCTAAAACTACTCCTCATCAACTTCGAAAATCTATAGTTAAACATCAGTTGGGTTCACTTTATCATCTAAGACACTCAGCAGAGTTTTTTTTTCTGCACAAAATTTTATACCAAATCTCTTTGGAAACCAAAACTACAAGTCCATTTGATGTCTATGCTTAGCCAATTTAGTCTGTTAAAAGCACAGACAATTATTGCATATAACGAGAACTTTTCTTTTTGGAAATTTCAATTCTTATTGAATAATTTCAACATGGCTAACCAATGCATAGAACTCTCTTACCTTCCAAGCCATTGCGCGCAAACGTCCTCCATCAGGAAGCCCTGTACTAGCAATTCGTTGTAACTTTTCCAAATTTATCTCCGGCCGAGAAAGCTAATTGATTAAAAAGGAAAAAAATCAAAGGATTTTTTACCAAAAAGAAAAAGCACAAATAAATGTTCCATTTGGGTGCTATAAAAGATGAAGGGAAAATGGAAAAAAACTTAAAACCTTATCCACATGCACGGGTGTTATCCTCTGTTGAATGGTATTTTCCATCTTATTAGCTAAATCGACATCTTCACAAACACATTTTTTTGGTAATTATTTTATTTTCTTTCGTCTTCCATCATTTTCCCGGCAACCAAAAGGAGAGAGACCAAACATATAAACTAGACCTCAACTAAGCTAATAAACAACCCAAATTTAGAATGTGAAAGAAACCTACAAATCCCAACCCGTACAAAAGCTCTCTCACTACAATCAAAGTGGTTGCCTCGTATAAAAGATTAAACGCTTAAATGCCACACCTCATATTCAAGATCTGATCTTTTCTCGTCGGCCGCAATGACTCGTGACACCGATGCCGGGCCCGCCCCATCTTTATCGGGCCTTGGCCGGACTTTTACTTCTAATTCTTCTTGAAATTTCTTGTCATTATCGCTCGCTCTATCAGATCCAAAGCCGTTGGGTTGAAAGGTCTCGAGCTCTTCTCCAGGCTCAAATGCTATATCGGAGCCCCCATTATCTTCTTCTTTGTCATCGAAGCCAGCGACCAAGCTGCCAAGCCGGTCAGGGAAGACCCGGCGGGCTTTCTCTGGGAGCGGAAGCTTGAGCTTGCCTTTGAGCATGGCAGGCGAGTCGGGACCGATTCAAGGGTGGGGAGCAGAGCGAGTTGAGTTGGTCGGTATGTTTGGTTCCATAGAGAGGTGAAGAGAGAGAGAGGGTGTTTGGGTTCATGACTCGGGAAATGAACTCGGTCACTCTGTATCTCTCTCTCGCGCGGGAAGAATGGTAGTTAAATCGGTTGAATGGTAGGTTGGCCCACTATTTCCTATCAACAGCCCATATTGGTTGGGCCGAAGATATTTGAATTCTACTATGGCCCAATCGGGGCATGCTATGTGCAGCCGGATCCTGTGGATCCCCATTCCCCGGATTGGCAAGGGATACTTTCTTTTTCTTTTTCTTTTTTAATGTTATTTTATGAATAAAATGCCAATAACCTAAGAATGGAGATACAAAAGAATTTCAATATAAAACACCCCCTTCTTCAATTGCTTCAAGTTGCCGGGCTAAATCGATGGTAGGTGGGTCCACTACAGCGAGGTGAAATGTTTAGTGAATACTAGTGAAATGTTTTGAATTTAGATATTTTATTAGATTTTAAAAAATGATAGAGAAAAGATTAAATGAAAATATTATAAAATTAAAAAAGTGTTTGAATATAATTTTTTAATATAATTTTTGTTTTAAATTTTGAAAAATTTGTATTGATTTTTATATTTTATTTTAAATTTTGTAAACATAAGGATTCTCCGAAAAAGAAAAGAAAATGAGACCTTGATCAACAATCTAAAGCAGCTGCTTTTTTGGGATTTTGAAAGCTGGGAGCAAATTATACGTGTGCATGTGCCTTCTGATTAAATGGGATTAAGACGTAATTAGTGATGTGGACTCGTGAACATCCAATTAATATATATTGCCAATTGATGCTAACTAATCCTCGTTAGCAAACAAGACAATGACTCATCATCATGATGATCATGACGATTCATATGCATGTGGACTGATAACCTCGATCGATCGTTTGATTTAATTAATGTCTCATAAACTGGCCGGCCTTTTTAAGAGATCATCATCCGGCCTTTCATGTCCGATCGTCGATCTTAAGATAATATTTGTGCCAGCTTTAATGGAATTCATGCATGTTAATGTGACATGAGTTTGATATATAGGTTTGCATAGAAGTACTTGATTGATCAGTAGTACAATTAAATTAGCATATAAAGAAAACTTTTTAACTAACATAATTAATATTGACTCTAGAATTAAATACGTACCTACTACAATATTAATAATATAAATTAATGTATGTGCGTAAGTACTATCATGTTGCCACGTTTAATCCAGTAAAATTAATGGATCAAATAATTATTATTGCATGCTTTTAATAATTAGGAAAGAACTTTCTATATATCCCTTGTCCGGACCTCTCTACTAATTTCTCTTTATTTTTCATATACATATATATACAAACTAGTGGCGATTTGTATTAATTCATCTGTTATTTCATCTTTTGTTATTTTAAACTATCTAAATGGTACTGGAGCTAGATCAGACCCACCACGGCCTACTCCTAATCTCCTATCCCTTGAGAGAAATAGAGAAGTACTGCCATAACTAGCGTCGGATGGCCGGGCGTCGATGCAAAGGCCGGTCACTGCCTGAGATATATCCTAGCTAGTAAAAGATCATATATATGAAGAAGTGCATGGTTGGACAGATTAAAATGGTCTGTGACACATGATGCATGCAACACTGCATACATACATGGCATATGCATGCCGTACGTGTATGTTGTCTATCAGTTCCATGTACTTGGGAATTCATATATACCTCCACGCACTCTGCACAAATACTACTTCTCCATCGCTTCTTTATTGATCATGATCGAGCCTCTTCAGGATCGAAACCCATCATTTATTATATATCGTAAGAACAGAGGCTTAAATGTATCGCCGGGTGGGTCACCTTAGCTAATATCACCCACGTTTAACCCACATTAAATTAGTCAATCTGATTTCATCTAAAATATGAGTTACAGTAATTTTATAATTCTTTTCAAATATGAAATATTGTACTGTAACAAGTCTAAATTAATGCATTTTTTTATTATATTTTGAGATTATCATCCACAATCTTTTTATTCTTTTGAAATATGTACTGTAGCAATTCTATCATCCACATTCTTTTCATGTGATTTTCTCATATGTTATTTTGTTATATTTTGAGATTATTATATTGCAGATATGAGATTTTTGTAGATTGTACATATGGGATTTTTATTTACATATGAGATCATGCACAAATATGTACATATATATGAGATTATTATATTATAGATTATTGGATTGTGAAAATGTAAATGAATATGATTGTTGAAGGTTATTGAAGATTATGAAAATAAAATAAAAAAGTAATTAAAAATAACAATTAATTAAAGAAATATAAATAATAAAAAATAATCATATTTTATTATTACAGAGAATATGACAACTAATCCAATATAGATTTTAAGTGTTAAGTGATTAGTTAAAAGTTAAAAACTTAAAAATTTTTAAAATTTTGAAGATTGAAATGACCAATCCAATGCCAATGTTTTAGATATAGACCTAATATCTAAGGCAAGTGAAGTTTCACTTAGTCAAATTTTGGCTAAGTAAAAGTGGTATGCATGGGAGTAGTCAAAACTCCAAAGCTCTACTTTTAAGCTACACTAAATTAAGCACTTTTTCTAAATTTGACCAACCACTATTCTTCTCTAAAATAATGAGCTATATATACATGAGAAAACAAATAAAAGCTGATGTAACTTTATTATATATAATAGTCACAGTACTAGCTAGTTGATGTAACTTTATAAGTTAATTATTTAAATAAATAAAAAAATCACTTAAAATTTATATATCATGAACTAGTTTTTTTTTTTTTTTTTAATGAAAACATACTTTCCATTGATGAACTTCTCTATAAAAGAGACATTACACATTGAGGAGTTTCCTCCATGTCTACAATACAGTCTTGTACATTTAGAGCATTCTTTCCTAGTGTATGTGCAATTCTATTTCCTTCTCTTTTGATATGTCTGATAGAACAATCTAGTAGTTATAAGTATGAGGAGGGATGAAAAAATTCAAGGAAAACAACTCATGCATTGCATGCTCTTAATTTGTTAGGTATTATCAGACGATTCAGACCCTACATGCATATATGATAATTACATATGGGTAGAGCACGTACGTGAACAGGCAAATACGACAATCAAGCAACCAATTAAAAATGGCATCTTAAAGGGAAATAATGTTCCAACTGTTGAGAATTGATAAGCAGAAGAAAAACAGAGGAGGAATGAAAAACTTATGTAATTTGATCTGAACGAAATGAGTTTACTTAATATCTAATACATGAAAGTCTTGTAATATTTATAGTACATAGAGAAAATAACTGCATAACAGAATAACAGAATTAAGTATTCTTCAGTTCCTTCTCTGCCTTTAACTTTTCTTCTTTCGATTTCAATTCCATGCTGTCAATATGAGAGGCTATACTCCAACACCCCCCCTCAAGATGAGCATGTATATTTATAAGGTTCATCTTGCGCAAATTATGATGGAAAGGCAGTGATCCGAGAGGTTTTGTAAAGATATCTGCTAGTTGTAATCTTGAGGGAATAAAAAAAAGCTTTATAACATTCTGCTGCAATTTTTCCCTAACAAGATGACAATCAATTTGAATATGTTTAGTCCTCTCATGTTGTACTGGATTGGTTGCAATGGACAAGGCTGATTTGCTGTCGGTGTAGAGCATTGTTGGCTGAGAATGATTAACACCGAGATCTTGAAGAGCATAAAGTAACCACTGCACCTCACATGTTGTGGTTGCAAGAGCCCTATATTCTGCTTCTGCAGATGATCTGCTAATTGTAGCTTGTTTCTTCGATTTCCATGAGACTAAAGAATCTCCTAGAAAGATTGCATATCCTGTAACACTTCTCCTGGTGTCTAAGCAACCTGCCCAATCACTATCAGAAAAAGCCTTTAACTGTAAATCTGAAGATGAAGAAAAAAATAACCCTTGTCCTGGTGTTGCTTTTAAGTATCTAAGCACACGCATGGCAGCTTGATAATGAGATACGGCTGGTTTAGCAAGAAACTGGCTAAGGACTTGAACAGAATAGGCTAGGTCAGGCCTTGTAACTGTCAAATAGAGTAGTCTACCAATCAATCTTCTGTAACCCGAGACATCTTCATAAAGATTGGGATCATCTACACTAAGTTTAAGATTAGATTCCATAGGAAATGCAACTGGTTTAGAACCTGTAAGACCTGTATCTTGAAGTATATCCAAAGTATACTTTCTCTGACAGAGAGAGATTCCAGATTTTGATCTGGCTACTTCCAATCCCAAGAAGTACTTTAGCTGCCCCAAGTCCTTGATTGTGAACTTATCATGCAGAAACACCTTGAGTTGCTGAATCTCAATTAGACTATCACTAGCTAGTAGAACATCATCTACATATACTAGTAAAGCTATGAAAGAAGTGGCAGTTTTCTTAATGAAAAGTGAGCAATCAGAATTGCCTTGAGTAAAGCCATAATGAAGGAGAGCTTGAGAGAGTTTTGCAAACCATTGTCGAGAAGCCTGCTTCAGACCATAAAGACTCTTTAACAACTTGCAAACTGTATTGGGCTGTTTAGCATCCAAACCCGGGGGTATTGCCATGTAAACTTCTTCATGTAATTCACCATGTAAAAATGCATTATTTACATCTAATTGGTGAATATACCAGCCCTTAATAGCAGCAACAGCTAACAATAATCGAATTGAAGTGAGTTTTGCCACTGGAGAAAAGGTATCAAAGAAGTCTAATCCTTCTTGTTGAGTGTAGCCTTTAGCTACCAGTCTTGCTTTATGTCTTTCTATAGTTCCATCAGCCTTGTATTTCACTTTAAAAACCCATTTACAACCTATGGCCTTTTTATTTTTAGGGAGAGTAACAAGTTCCCAGGTTTTGTTTAACTCTAAAGCATTGAGTTCATTTCTCATAGCAACTTGCCATTCATGTGATTTTGCAGCTTGTTGATATGATTTGGGTTCTGTGATAGCAGATATTGAAGCTAAAAAAACTTTGTGTGATGATGAAAGTCGATTGACAGAAATGAAAGATGATATAGGGTAGAGATTACCTGTGTTAGAGGAACAACCAATAGAGGTAGATGAGTTGATTGCATGAGGAAACAACGACACATTACCACAATAATAATCCTGCAAAAATTTTGGTGTTTGTTTAATTCTTGATGATTTTCTGATATGTGAACCAGTGGGGATAGAATTTGCTGAGTCATTTTGATCAATGCTGTCAATATAAGGAGAGAGATCTGGTTCACTAGAATTCAATGAGGAGTGATTTTGATCAGAAGGGATAGAATGAATAGAATTATTTGTATGAGAGGAATTATGCTGAAATTCTGAAGGGGGAAACAGAAAGGTAGGTATGGCAGAATTAGTTGGAAGATTTTGGAATGGAAAGTTTGTTTCATGAAACACAACATTTCTGGAAATAATAATTCTGTTTGTGTTTAAGTCCATGAGTTTATAACCTTTGACATTGGAAGGATATCCTAAAAATAGACATTTTGTTGCTCTTGGATCAAACTTTTGTCTGTGACTAGTAATTGTAGATGCAAAGCATAAGCATCCGAAAACCTTTAAATGAGAAAAATTTGGTGATTTGTGAAATAACATTTCAAAAGGTGTTTTGTTTTGGAGAAGAGGAGTTGGAATTCGATTTATAATATGGGCTGCAGTCAAGACACAATCACTCCAAAAAATTAAAGGTAAGTTTGCTTGAAACATCAAAGCTCTAGCTGTGTTTAGTAAGTGTTGATGTTTCCTTTCAACTACTCCATTTTGTTGTGGAGTTTCTACACAACTTCTTTGATGTAAAATCCCATTTTCACTATAAAATTTTGTAAGAATAAATTCTGAACCATTGTCTGTTCTTATGATTTTTACAGAAGTATTAAATTGAGTTGTAACCATTTTACAGAAACTTGGGAGCAAAGTTGAGACCTCAGATTTGTTTTTAAGCATATACACCCAAGTGCATCGTGTAAAATCATCTACTATAGTTAGAAAAAATTTAAAACCAGAATATGAGATAGTAGCAAATGGGCCCCATATATCACAATGAATCAATTCAAACTCTTTATTTGACATACTTTGTGATACAGGGAAAGAAAGCTTTTTCTGCTTTGCTATTGGACAGATTTCACAGACACTTGTACAATCAAAGGTTATTGAATTGTCTATTTGTTTAAGAAAAGGAATTCTAGAATTTGAGACATGACCTAATCTGTAGTGCCAAAGGTTTGACTGATTGTGAGTAATGGCTGAAGCAAAAATAGGTGTAGAATTAAACTGATATTGCTGGCAGGAGTTAGCTTTCGAGGAAGCTTGAGATAGGTAATAAAGTCCTTGTTTCTCAAAGGCAATCCCAATCATCTTCTTCATTGATTGGTCCTGTAAAAGGCAATGAGAATCAAAAAAGGATAAACAAAGATTAGATTCTTTGGTTAGTTTAGAAACAGATAAAAGGTTAAATGAAAAACAAGGAACACACAAGACATTGTGTAGATGTAATGTGCTAGAAAGACTTACAGTTCCAGTATATAATGCTGGAACAGTTTGTCCATTAGGAAGATTTATAGAAGTTGTAACTGATTTAGGAGTAGAAGAATATAATAGAGGTGAACAGATCATATGATCTGTTGCACCAGTGTCTAGGATCCAAGAAAATTCAGAATTTAACTTGGTAGAGACAGAATTACATTGATTAAAGGGGTTACCAGAAAAGTGAGAGGAAGTGGCTAGATTTACTGCTGCTGTAGATGTACCCGTGTTTTGAGAAGAGGAACTCGAATTGGCAAGTGCTAAGAGCTTTTTAAATTCTTCAGTAGTTAAACTAAACCTTTGGTTCTCGTTACTATTGTTAATGTAGACCTCTTCAGTTGAAATGGCTGCATGTGCAGATGGAAGATTTCTTTTGCCCTTAGGTCCAGTCCATCCAGGAGGATAACCATGCAATTGAAAGCATTTGTCAATTGTGTGACCATTGTAGCCACAATGAGTGCAATGTAGTGAGGACTTCTTCAATTTGTCTTTAGAAAACTTGGACTGAGTAGTCTGATTAGGCTGAGTAGAATGCTTTGCAAACAAAGCATGTGTGTCAGTGCTTGTGTAATTAGTCAATTGTCTCTGACTTTCTTCTTGAAGCAGCAAAGAAAAGGCTTTATCCATGCTAGGCAGTGGAATAGCAAGTAATAATTGACTTCTTACTGAGGCATAAGAGTCATTCAGGCCTATAAGAAACTTCAATACGTAATCTGACTGCTGTCTGAGTAGCAGAAAATTGAACAATTCACAGGTACAAGAAGCCATCTTGCCACATGTACAAGTTGGAAAAGGCCTATAATTGACATACTCATCCCACAGAGTCTTGAAAGCACTGAAATATTCTGTAATCGAAGATGAACCTTGGTTTATACAACTGAGGGATTTTTCGAGGTGGAAAACCCTTGGTCCATCACTTCTCAAATATCTTGTTTTTAATTCATTCCAGAGATCTACAGCAGATGCAACATAAAGCAAGCTATTTCTAATATCTTTAGAAATAGAATTCATGAGCCAGGAGAGTACCAAATTATTGGCACGAAGCCAAGCAGTATGATTAATGGGCTGATGAATAGGAGGAGCAGTAATGGAGCCATCAATAAAAGCTACCTTGTTCTTGACAGTAAGTGCAATGGTGATCGAGCGACTCCAAGCAATGTAGTTATCTCCTGCGAAGACTTCTGAGACCAAGAGAGATCCCGGATTATCACTAGGATGAAGATAGTATGGGCTAGAAGAATCATCTGAAGGGTTAAGAGTACGAAGAGATGTTGAAGAGTTGGAAGAATTTTGTTCTGTCATGTTACCAAGAATTGCAAAGAAAATGCAAGAACCGAGAAGCAAGATTCTCAAGAAAAATTCTTGAGCAGAATTTGCAATGCAGATTGCAAAAGTAGAAGAGAAAGAGAAGAAGAAAAAATATATGCGGAAGAAAGCGTGATTTTTAATCTGATACCATGTTGAGAATTGATAAGCAGAAGAAAAACAGAGGAGGAATGAAAAACTTATGTAATTTGATCTGAACGAAATGAGTTTACTTAATATCTAATACATGAAAGTCTTGTAATATTTATAGTACATAGAGAAAATAACTGCATAACAGAATAACAGAATTAAGTATTCTTCAGTTCCTTCTCTGCCTTTAACTTTTCTTCTTTCGATTTCAATTCCATGCTGTCAATATGAGAGGCTATACTCCAACACCAACCACAATATGCAATATGCAGTGTACGCTGGCCTTGTGATGATGCATCGACGATGATGATTAGCGGCTTGTAGTACTGATCTACGCGACCCCAGCCCGATCGATCGAACTGTTTTTGTTTTTTGTTTTTTTTATAAGAAACTGTTTTTGTCATATTTTCTCTATCGAATTCCCGTTTCATGATCTGTCATCTTCCCTTGCAAATCTTAAATATAAAACCAACGTATATGGTTGAAGACTCTTAGTTGGCCATTTAATGACATAAAAACGACGTCTAGAATGGGAATCACCACATATCTTAAGCGGGACCTGTAGAGAGAGAGAGAGAGAGAGAGAGATGGCCTGTATAGTGCATATGTACAGTAGTAGTACCAACTCTTTTAACTACAGTAATCGCCGGCCCCTAGCTTGGACCATGTCTTAAACCTTTACTTTATCAGAACAGGCCTATTATTAATTGCTCGTAATAGAAATATAAATAGATCATCACTTTATATCTATATATATATATATATATATATATATGGGTTTTGCTACACAACCTATTACTATTCATCCACATTCCACATTTTATATTTTTTTAAAATTTTTTTTGAGTTAATTTTTTTTAAAACTATTTTAAATTTTTTATTCACTATTTATATAAAAAAATATTTGATAAAAAATAAAATTAAAAAAATTAAAAAAAATATGGAGTGTGGAGTGTGATAAATAGTAAGAGGTTTTGAAGATTTTATATATATATATATATATTCAATATTAATAATAAGGATTGAAACTTCATATTGTCGTATATTGGAAATTAGTAGATCAGAGATGAGAAAAGAGTCAATAATAATAGGCCGAAAAATTGAGAATAATCACTGATAGTTGGAGCCAAACATATATATAGATCGACACTGGTCATGATGTTAAGAATTGGGTTTATGCCTTCTGTTCCTGCAAGGTGCATGCATGCATGTTCTTGCAGCCTTGTAGATCAGAAACGTTACATGCATGTGTGACTACTTGTGTTAATTAAGGGTCATGCATGCAGTACTTTGAGTCACATCTATATATATAAATATATATATCCATGTAATTGGATTAATTGATTGGTTTTTGTTTGTGATCATTAGGGTAAATATGATCTTATGAAATGAGGAACTTGAATTGATCATTGCCAAAAAAGTGGGAACCAGAGCTTGAATTCATGAGGATTTAATCGTACATACTCAAAATTACGGGATATATATGCATACTTTGCACCAAAAAATTAAACTTGGACTATTAATGCTAGATACACTTTTAAGGAGTGTAAGTCTAGCGTAATCTTTTTGAAAAAAATAAAAATAAAAAATAAAAAATAAGTTGAACCTACCGTTAAAAAAATAATTTTTTTTTAGAAGAATCCTAATTTTTTTCAATTTTTTTTTAAAAAATGCACAGAATGAATTTGCAAACTTTAAAATTATAAATATCATTTTTCTTATATTAATATTTCATTGGATTGAAAATTATATTATAGAAAATCCCATACAATAATCTACTAAATTGTATTATTGGAGTAAATTAATTTACGTACTGCATGCATTTATAATTGGGATAAGGAACTTACCAGTTTTATGCACACAAAGGTCATCTTGTATGATTCATTGTATCTCCAAAAACTACACATTTTATGTATTTTGTTAAGAATTCGGTATGCGTCAAATCGGAAACCCAGACTAGACTTGACAAAACTCAGCTGAGTCCACAGAAAGAGGACGCCAGTACTACTTTCGCATCGTTTCGACGTTTTCTCAAAGAAAATGGTTGTGTCCGTACCATCCTACTTCGTCCTAATTCTGATCACGTCTATCCATCATTTCCAATATTTAATTTGGCCAAAATTAACGTGAATGATAGCCGACAAGCAAATAATCAAGAAATATATATATATATTTTTTAGTTTAGAACCTTCACCATATTTTATATTTTTTTAATTTTCAAATTTTTTAATATTTTAAAATTTTTTTAAATTTAATTTTTATAAACTATTTCAAATTTTTTATTCATTATTCATATAATAAATATTTAATAAAAGAAAAAAAATAGGATATGTCGAATACTACATTATAAGATGATAAAAGAATGATAAAAATTGAAATGATGAATAGATTTTTCATATATACATATATATATATATATATCTATATAGCTTGCTTATCCAATTACTTTTCACCAATACTCTTGAAAATAAATTGTGCTTCAATCCTGTCTGCGAACAAAACTATCATTTATTTTAAAAGGTTTAAATTAATAAAAAGAGATATATTTAATTTTTTTTTATATATTTATAGATCATAGTGATCAGTCTCAATTAAAAATGAGTTACAATCCATTTACAATTTATCCACTACTTCCTCATAAAATATAATTTTTTCAAATTTTAGATACATCAAATCAAAATCAATTTTTTTTAAAAAAATATTATTTTATTTAATAATAATTTAAGAGTAATAAATTAGTTGGTAGTTTATCATTTCTCAATTAGAAATTGAGAAGAAAAGTGAGAAGACCGTGGACAACATAGTAATTTCACTCGCAACGACCATGAACGTCAGTGTCATGGACATTCATTTATTGGGAAGTCTCTATATAGTGGAAGGTTTAGGTGAAAATGTTTAATATTACAAACAATGAGACTACGATACTCTGAAAGTTCGCCGACAATGTACGTGTAACGTGACGATTTCGCTGAAAGTTTGACAAACTCCCATCTTCCAAGCCTTCCTCTCATCTTCTCTGTTCCTTCTGTACTTCGCTGTCACTGCATCTCTCGAACAACATGGTGCAATCAAAGAAGTTCAGAGGCGTCAGGCAGCGTCACTGGGGCTCCTGGGTATCGGAAATACGCCACCCATTACTGTAAGCTTTCTCCGGTACTTTTACCACGGCCTACATGATCGATCTACCTTACTCAAAAATATCTGCAGAAACGAAACTCTCTCTGGCTTTCTCTATTCTCTCTCGACTTTAGTCGCTTTTTTTGTACCAGTCCTCGTTTTTTTTTTTTTTTTTT
>QEOT01005549.1:144888-172203 GCA_003123785.1 Pterocarya stenoptera
AAAAAAAAAAAAGAATCAAAGAAAGTAAAGAAAAAAATTGAGGAAAATAAAAGAATTTTGGGAAAGAAATAGGAGGGAACTCGAAGCACCATTCAGAGGGCAAGCATATCCCAAAGAGGGAATCGGAATCTTCCTTTTCTTTCCTTTCTCTCTCTGTGGGAAAGGGCCAAAACAGTCCAAAACGGAGAAAAGTCCACCTGTGGACCTGCCGAGGTACATTGCGTGCTGGCATGGATCAGTCCCAGATAGAGATGTAAAATACCGGGTTTACCCTTACATTGACCTGGACGAGTGGACATGTATTCAAGATGAGGATAGGGGTGCGAGAGCCAGCTTTGTTTATTTTATTTTAAAAAAAGCATTTTCGGGTTAAGAGATCGATAATGGATATTCCTAAATTCCATGGAATTATGCCATGCTTCGTAAATGAGCAAATCTGCCACCCTTCTTGGCTCGGCTAAGTCGGCTTCACGGCTCACCCATTACAGCTCTCTTAAGTTCAGCCATTTTTTCTTCTTCTATCAAACATAAATAAGATTATAATAATTTGTTTGACAATAGCTTATTAATTTATAAATTTAAAAAATTTTTTATTTATCTTCATTTATGGTATTATTAAAAATTTAAGAGAACTATTTTCCTAAAAAAGTTATGGAGTATAAGTAAAAAATTAACAGAACTATTTATTAAAAATATATATAAATAATTTGTTCACGAATCTCAAAAGCAACTTGATAAGGAGTTCAAGTTTGAATCATATATATATATATATAAATTAAAAGAATTAAGTTTTTAATCACCTCATTCATTCAAGCTCAACTCATTTATACTAACTTCATCTGCTTTGCTAGAATTTGACTCGTTTATATTGTTGAGTTTGTGGAGTTTAGTTTATTCTTGTGGCGCTCTGATTTGACGATCTGAACTGATAAAATTTTGTCACAATTCGAAATTTGTTCAATATTCACATGAAAGGTTGCTCGAGCAAAGTTAAAGTAGAGAGTTCACGTAATACTGGCTAGACATGTTGTTCGAGCGAACATTAAATAGAAAGTTCGCTTAATGCTCGCTTCAAATGAATAATTTAGAAATTATGATTTCTGCCGTGCAATTATATAAATATATAATTATAAACAGTATGATTGGACGATGTATTTTCGTTCTAAATTGTATTTTTTTTATTACTTAAGAGAATACAATTTTATGCAATTCTATAGATTTAGATATATTGCCGAACTACATAAATTTTTATATCATATGATTATTTTCTTATTCTGTTTTATTTTTTTCTCATCATTTTTCACAAACACATGCCAGCTCGATCTATCCTCTTTGGTAGTAAACTAAAGCAAAAGAAGCTATCCGAGCACACAACTTGCACTCGATCGTGGTCATTGGGTGGGTGGGTCTTTTAAAAACTGTCTTGTTTATTTCCCTTTTTTTTCTTTTTTTCTTTTTTTCTTTTTCCAGGGAATATTTGCAATCTCAAACACAGGATTCCTTGAACTCCTCTTTACGTTTGATCTATAGCACATAGGAACCCCAATCCTGATCTTTTACGAGGAACAGAAGACATGTCACTCTCTGCAAATTTCACTCTTAAGAGTCTTGCATTCAAGTCGTGCTTAAAACGAATGGAAAATGATAGAATTACCACCATCCTACTAGTCATTTATTACTCTTTTTTTATTTATTTTTTTATTAATTTTTTATTTTATTTAATGATTAAGGAAATGATTATTAGTAAAATTATATATTTTTTTAATTTTTTCTTAATGATTAAGGATATTAAAAAAATAGTTAAAAGAAAATGATAAAAAAATAAAAAATTTTAAATATAATATAAGTAATAAAGGAGTAGTAAAATGGTGATAAATGTATCATTACCCATAACGAATTGGGTGCAGCTTGGGTCCTGTTACCTAACTAACGTCATGCAGTGCCAGCAGTGGTACACTAGTCAAACCACGTCAATTTGCTTAATAGGAGATTTTCTGTTATTTTTGTGACAGGCTTGAATAAAATGCTTCAGATTATATAACAAAAATGTCCAACAAATTTTAAATATTTTAATAAAAAATAAAATAAGAATTATAAAAATTAACTATTATTTTGGAATTGGATTATGAAGATTTTATTTTTCGATATTTAACTTTAATTCAACGAAATGTCCGAACAACTTTAAATTTTCTAATTGAAGGCCTTGATTGATTGATTGCTTTTTTTTCCTTATTTTTTTATAATTTTTTTTACAATATTTTTAATGCATCAGGTTGACAAGTCCATATGAACATTAAAGGTTTTTTTTTTTTCCAAACAAATTCGCCCAATGTTCCGGCCAGTCTACTTGTTGGACTAATCTAATAATTATATTAAAAATTAAATACGTGTTTCTTATATATTTTATAAATTATTTTATTTTTAAATCGATGTGTAACATAACATTCACATAATTTAAATAATAAAATTTAATTTATAAGATTAAAATTTTAAAATTTATCTTTTAAATTAAATTATACAATATAAATACTTTATTAGATTTACTCTACACACCTAATTGATAATTTTAGGATAAAAAAATGGAAATACAAGATATATGGATAATAACAAAATTAAAAAAAGAAGAGCGAGAACAAAGTGGGAAAAACAAAGAAAATACAGAAAATATTTATCTGGTTGCCATTTATAACCCAGCTCATTGGCTCCAGCAAACTAACCAATCCGGCTTCACTACTCTGAGCCCCTCGGAAATAAATCATGCCACGTGTCTCTCTCTGTCGCTTTCTCTTTCTTAAGAAGGAATAAAACCCGAGATATACTCTTATAAAACAAACGGATATTCCAACTATACCCCTCGAATATTCTGTGCTTGTAACGTTATATCACCCTCCTTCCCTTCCCCTATCTCTGCTACTTCGATCGCGCTAGTCCTCACCATCACAAGGTTTTTCCCTCTGATCAATTTTCTTTCGCATTCCCTCCGTGCGGTATTGATTTTCTTTGAAGCTAAACGCTCCTACGCCCAGACATGAAATTCGGAAAGAGTCTCAGCAACCAGATCGAGGAGACGTTACCTGAGTGGCGAGATAAGTTCTTGTCCTACAAGGAGCTCAAGAAGAAGCTGAAGCTCCTCGAGCCAAGAGGCGGCGAGAGGCCTACCAAGCGCCCGAGAGTCGAGACCGGCGACCCCACCGCCGGAGACGGCACAGATGCCTCCGGAGACGGGAAGGAGAGCAGGTCCAAGGAAGAGATCGATTTCGAAAGGCTGCTGGAGAACGAGCTTGAGAAATTCAACGCGTTCTTCGTCGAGAAAGAGGAGGAATACATTATCACATTGAAGGTACTTTATTTATTTATTCTTTCAAACCTTTCTCTCTCACTCACTCTGCGATATCTTAGAAAAGTAATGACCTGTTTGCTTGCCAAGAATATATATATGGTAGCGTAAATCTCAATTCTTCTTTTCTTATTGACTAGACAGAGATTAGAAGATCTTTCTTTTGACTCATGTTATTGCCATTAATCACCTGAAACTACAGAGAAACTACTTGAAATAGAGTCCAATTTATCTATCTAGTTCTTGTGGTCCTGTGGGAAACAATTTTCTCAGGGAAAAAACACTCTGGTCACTACTACTCAAAATGGTAGCTAAAACGTCGTCGTTTTAGCCTTAGGAAACTCAGCACGTGGACGTCTCTCCTTGTTTACTGTCAGAAGCAGTTAGGCCGTTACTCCTTGTGCGACTGTGTCCCCGCGTCGCCGTTGTTTCCGTCGACCGCGTCTGGCTGGTTTTTATGGCACTCAAATACTCAGTACCTCAATAGCATCAAAGGAACGTTGTCCAGTCTCCAGCCGTATATTCCGTTAAATGACGCTCGATTGCCGTCGTTGATTGCAGACGGTGCGCCAGCTGGCTGCTTTTGGTGGTGTCAGACCTTTGCCTTTGTCAAAGAAGTTGAAATTCATAAGCCCCTTAGAATTAGTCACCCAATTAAATTAAAAATATAAATAAATAATATGATTTAAGTAAGGGATAAATAAAAGTAAGAAGAAACAAGTATACTCACCTCTCTTTTGTGTAAAATTATATCGGTAGGTATTGGCGTTGACAAAAAATTAAGTGCTTATTTTTCTGATGGGATTGCAGGAGTTGCAAGATAGGGTGGCAAAGGCAAAGGATTGCAACGAGGAGATGATGAAAATTCGGAAGGAGATAGTGGACTTCCACGGAGAGATGGTTTTGTTGGAGAATTATAGCGCCCTTAACTATACAGGTAATTCTATTCTTTTTTTTCTTTTTTTTTTATAAATAATTATTTTCTGTGAATATGGACAGCTTACGTCTTTATCTTTTGGTCCATTTACATTTTCTTGGTTTTGACTTTGGTTTCGGGAATAATTATTATGAAATATGCATTTCTTTGGATAATAGTATATGATTTCGGTAGCAGCTAGCGTCGTTGTTTCGCGGCGCCAGTTACGTGTTGCAACTTGTCATGTCACTTCACTAAATGTATTAACTTAGTGTATTAAATGTCTACCCAACACCAACTTCCAAGATGCTATTTAGGAATAAATAAATGTATATTTATGTTTGCTTACATAAAATTTTTATTTCATCTCAACCATTATAATTTTTTTAAATTTCTATACAAAAATATAATAAATAATTCAATTTTTTCAAATCTCAAAATAAAAATAATACTAAAAAATATATTCTAACAATATGTTATTCAACTATTATTCAAAATATCTCATTTCATCAGAACTGTATATCCAAACTCAACCTTAGTTTAGTTTAGTTTTGTTAATCAACAAAGTGGTAGACATCAGATTTTAATAATCTCTTATATTTTATAACTGCATACAATTATTTAATGTTGACTAATGCCTCTTCTGTATTGAAAACGTGTCATCCAGTGTGTATCATTTGAACATAAATTTTGTGGTTCTTTAGTAATGGACACCATTAAATTAATTGTCCCATTTAAAGTTTGTATATATTATTATGAATTAATCTTTGCATCAGCCTACACACCACACACCAAAATTTTTTTTATTTTTATTTTATTTGTTTCTCTTATTAAATGTGTATTATATGGATGATGAATAAAAAAATATAAATGTTTCAAGAAGACTAGAATAAAAAAAAATTGAAAAAAAATTTAAAAAAAAAAAAACAGTTTGGTGTGTGGTGTGTAGGATGATGCATAGCAATGCTCTATCATTGTTGATTTGTTGTAATTTAAGTAGCTTTCTATTTAAGTATATGGCTTCTGAAGTCAATTAAAATGTGACGCATTGGTGTGATTAAGAAGTATGAAATGTAACAATATACCAAATCTTGAAGATATGTTTACTTGGAATGACCTTATGATGCCTCAATTAACATATTCTCCACAGGTTTGGTCAAGATACTAAAGAAGTATGACAAAAGAACTGGTGCTCTCATTCGCTTGCCGTTCATTCAAAAGGTCCTGCAAGAGCCCTTCTTCACCACTGACTTGCTCTACAAGCTTGTGAAGGAGTGTGAGGCAATGCTGGACCGACTCTTCCCCATGAGTACTGAAATCACGGCTTCAGCTGAGGCAGCCGATGATGGGGATGAGGAAGACGCGAGTGATCCTACAACTTCTGCCGCGACCAAGAACGATGGTCTGCTCGGTACACCCAAGGAACTTGCCGAAATTGAGTATATGAAGAGCTTATACATGAAGAGCACTATTTCAGCACTACGGATTTTGAAGGAAATTCGAAGTAAGAGCTCGACTGTCAGCGTTTTTTCATTGCCACCACTGCAAATTAGTGGACTTGAGGAAACATGGAATACAATTCCAGTCCTGGAATAAGTAGCCAAGTAGTTGGATTTGGAGAAAGGGATTGGGAAGAGCATATCCTATTTGTTTTTTATATCATTTTTTCTTGTCTTTTTTTTTTTTTTTTTTTTTTTTTGCTTTCTTTTTTCAGGTATCCGTTATGATGCCTTAGAATACTAACACATGTAAAATGCCCAAATCAACCTGAAATGAATTCAATAGAAATCATATGTTCTGTATGATAGAATCATAGTAAAATATAGCGTTTTCAGATTTGGCTCGACATGGTTCTTCATAGATCTGTTTTGCACTGAATACTTTCTTGATGAAGAGTATGATCCTCAATTCATTTATATACTTTCACTTTTGAGGAAGAAATACATTTTATGAGAAAAAATTTGGGGTTTACAAAGAATTCTAAAATGAAACTTTTGAAAAAGATAAAGCGAACTATGCTAATTCAAAGATATGCACTTTGCATGGCCAAAGCAAAACTGAATAAATAACAGAAAAGCTTAAAAACCCACACCCGTGTCAATTTAAGAATTAAGCGTTGAGGCAGCTGTGAAATAGATGAAAATGAAACATTTTCCTGCAATAAAAAAGGCAAGCAAGAAGCCAGATATTATTTCATAATTCAAAATACTTTCAAGGAGGTTGGGATCAGTCTTTGAGCCAACTAACACCAAGAAGAGAATCGGTGTCGGCCAGCAATCCTTCTACATTTAACTGATAGCAAAGGCTCAGACCAAACTTCAAAGCAGAATGCTCTCTGCAATCTGCATAAATGATAGGCTTATGAGTGTTAATGTATAATGAAAACACACACAGCATCTTGCTTCTGTTATTGGTATTGGATTGTGTAGCCACTTTGGAGCACATACATGTATTTAGGTTTATATTAACCATCAAACTCCCATGGAGCAAAAAGTAAAGGGATGGTGATGATGCTTCGCATTTTTCATGTACGAAAATTTCAAATGCTTGTCAATTCATGAATCTTTTTGTGCCTTTTCTTTCCCCCATAATGTCAAAAAGTAAACCAGAAGAATTCAATCATGGATAAAGCATAATATCAATTCGTCTAAGCCTTACTAATCAAAGCTGCGAGTATGGATGAAAACTATACTCTCACCTGCAGATAAGCTCAACATCGCACCTGCACAAGAAGGTGATTTTCACTTATATGCTGCCATGACTATGGATTCCCTGTGGTTTGAAAGAAATACACAATGAGAACAGAAGGGAGACCATATTGGTAAACAACAAATCAAGAGAATTTTTATGTAGCAAAAACAGTCTTGATTGAATGTTGAAGCCATATCAAAAGCAGTGTCGGATGCCTCCGAAGCTGGATGAACGAAAGATTAACATGGATGCTGCAATACGAGTGTAACATGGTATGCCAAAACCTCAGATGCAAGTTCATGGCAGCCTACACTCGACAATTTCTTTCTAGATTTCTAGCTATTGATGAAGGTAGAGCTGCCTTCGTAGCATTATAGGAGGCTCAAATGGTTCACCTCAACAAGGTGGTGTTTGTCAGGGCTTCACTAAGTATGTTCTGTGTTTGGTTGTTGGGATGAGAACTCATCCCAAACCAATCATTGATAAGCACTACTTTTTTATAAAAATTCATCTTTTTATAAAAAAAATTAAACTCATCTCAACCTACTCTGTACATTCAAACATATATATCTCAATTTATTTACATTTAAACACATTTTAATGGAACTCACAAAATATTACTATTCATAGATTAGCTTAGATCATCTGAGATCATCTCTGTATCCACCCCTGGTAGAATAGAAAACTCTAGTTTAATAACATTTCAGGCCTCGTTTGTTTTCGAAAAACATCCTATCTCATCTCATCTCAATTTCATCATTACAATTTTCTAAATTTTAATACAAAATAAAATAAACAATTCAACTTTTTCAAATCTCAAAACAAAAATAATATTAAAAAATATATTCTAATAATATTTTTTTTTAACTTTTTAAATTTAATCTCAACTCATCTCATCTCACTTCATCTCTGAAAACACCTCAGTTTTGCAGATTCTAGAGGAAATTAGGAATTGCGACTAGATGGCTAATGTTTTGTAAGGTTTAAATAGTTCGCCGAACTCTTGGAATAGTAGCTTCTTCGATATGTATTGTTCATTAAGTTAGATTCTAATAATTGCATTGAAGTGATCACAAGCTGTCAAGCTGATCCATGCAAACACAATGCATAAAAGCTAATGTGAACCCAAATGTAACAATTCAAAGAGGGACAAAAATAAAAGAAGCTAATAGAGATTGAGAGATCAGAAAACCGCGTGAAGGAATAAAGCTAAAGAATAAAGGGTAGAGAGAGAGAGAGAGAGAGAGAGAGAGAGAGAGATAGAGAGCCCTGCTACTTTTCCACTGCTTCATAACAAATTAATCTCCAAGCCTCTAATGAGAAAACAAAACTATGAAATGGAAACCACAATCCTTTACGGCACGCGTCTCCACTAACAAAATTCTATGACACAGACATGCAACAAAGTAGCTTTTGCAATCCCATGCCATATATAATCTATATATATAGATATTAGTAGTGATGCATGCGAAGTTGGAAGTCAGAAGGAGAATCATCAATTAATTCTGAATTGGGATTAGCATAAGTATATCACTTGAGAAAATGGAAGCCAAATTGTTTGTTTTCCTTCTTATTTCAGTGATGATTTTTTCTGCAGCAGAAAGCCAACTGAAAACTGGGTTTTACTCCAGTTCCTGCCCAAGAGCAGAGGCCACAGTGAGGTCCACTGTTGAAGCACAATTCAACAAAGATCCCACCATCGCTGCTGGCTTGCTAAGGGTTCACTTCCATGATTGCTTTGTTCAGGTCTTCTTAATTCCTCTTCTTATGCTTGTTATGGCAATTTTCTTTAATTTCTAAAAACTAAAAGAAATGATTAGCTAGGAATTTGACATGTTACGAGAGACAATATTATAGTAAATGACGTTGATATTGCACAGGGCTGTGATGGTTCTGTGTTGATTACGGGGTCTTCTACTGAAAGGAATGCACCGCCAAACCTTGGCTTAAGAGGGTTCGAAGTAATCGATGATGCAAAATCACAACTGGAGGCCTTGTGCCCTGGGGTGGTATCATGCGCCGATATAGTAGCTCTGGCTGCTCGTGATGCTGTGGACTTGGTATATATAATATTCTCTTCTTTTATATGTTTTATCATGTGAAGTCATCACTTATTTTAAAAATTTAAATTAGTAAGAAAACATAGATTTAATAATTTATATGAGTAATACTATACACTATACTCTCATCCTATTTTCATCATACTAAGTAAGATGTGACACATTTATCATCATTAAATGATAAAGAAGCATGCAATAAATGATCATTTAATAGTAATACATGTGCCAAATCATACTTAATGGGATAAAAGTGAGATAATAGTATGGTGTATAAAATTTTTCAATTTATATTTATTTTAAAAATCTCCCTCACATCTCTTCATGTGTGGACTAGACTCTCCCTTAATAAGTGGGTCCCATACATGGAACATTTAATTAAATGGATGAAGTGTAAAGTCAGGATTTGAATTTAGAACTTCTACTCGGATACTATGTAAAATCATCATTTTGCCCCAAAAGTTTAAACTGATAGGAAGATTAAGTAAATTTAATTATTTATATTTATCTTAACAACCAACAAACACATAAACATTAAACTTCAAGGATCTTATTCAAACTTAATGAGAGATATAGATAAGAAAAGTATGTATTATAATATTAAGTGCATGTTTGAGATTACGGTAGAAAATATAGCCTATAGCTTTAGGGCTTATAGCTTATAATTAACTTAAGTAATAAGTTCTACTATTAAAAAGTTATTTATTATTTGGTAACCATATTCTTAAAACACTTTTAAATATGTTACATTTGTTTGGAAACAAATTAAAAAAGTGATTTTTGATATAGAAATGATGATTATTTGAATTTTTAAAGATTATAACCATACACTTGAAAGTAATTTGAAAGTTATAATTATCTTAAAGTTGTATGGATATTTTCATCTATTGACAATTTTAGCTTATTTCAGATTAAAAATGCTTTAATATGTAACATCTAAACAACCTAATTTTTCTATTAAATAGCTTTTAAGACTATTGAAGCATTTTTTTAGACTCCTATCGCAATCCCAAAGAAATCCTAAAAGGGTTACCCGTATAGATATAGCTCACTTCTCATCTCTATATCTCCAACTTAAAAGTATGAGCCCTGAAAAAAAACTTGATACTAATACGCACAAGTGCCCCCCAACATCCACACCTATATGGAGCATTACATGTGTCGTATGTGTTGTGAACGATGCAAGAAAGTAAAATAAAACAAGAAATAAATCATACAACATAAAGATTTACGTGATTCGGTAGTATGCCTACATCCACGTAGCTACAGAGGATTTTATTGCCTTAAAAGTCGAATACACAATGCTGCAATACCATATGTAGCTATACAACATTACAATATATAGATATATATGTGGCCAAATCCTAATTAGGATAATTAGCATGTAAACCCTAATTAGGGATCAAGTCAAACCGGTTTAGAAACTAAAATCGGGTCAAAGCTTTTTCTCGAGAGTGAACCCCAAGAGGCTTGTCCATGCTCACTGCACTTCATGGCCCAAGTCTTATTGAAAATCCACTAAAAACTATAAAAAATTTTATCCAGTCTGATTATCAAATCGAGCTACCACAAGAATAAATGATACTCCACAAACCCAATTGTATGTGGCATCTAATTAGTTTTTTTCTTACCAATATTGCCACATATATCAGAGTGATGGTCCAAGTTGGTCAGTGCTCACCGGAAGAAGAGATGGCAGGGTTTCTTTGTCTTCTCAAACCTCAGATTTGCCTTCTCCTCTCGACTCAATCTCTGTCCAGAGGCAAAAGTTTTCTGCTAAAGGCCTCGATGATCACGATCTTGTCACATTAGTCGGTACTCTCTTTTTTCATGCACCTCCCTCTCTTCCTCATTATAAGACCTACAGTGATTTAAATGTCACATACATATATATAGATAAATGGGTGATTTGTGTGCAGGTGCGCATACAATAGGCCAAACAGATTGTTTGTTCTTCAGGTATCGTTTATATAACTTCACTGCCACCGGCAACCCCGACCCCACCATAACCCAAGCATTTCTGTCACAGCTCCAAGCTCTTTGCCCCAAAGATGGCGATGGCTCAAAACGTGTGGCGTTAGACAAAGATAGCCCAACCAAGTTCGACGTGAGTTTCTTCAAGAATGTACGTGATGGTAATGGAGTTTTAGAGTCGGATCAGAGGCTGTGGGGAGAGGCTGCAACGCGTAGCATTGTGCAAAACTATGCGGGGAGCATAAGGGGATTACTGGGGTTAAGATTTGATGTGGAGTTTCCGAAAGCTATGATTAAAATGAGTAGCATTGAGGTGAAGATAGGCACACAAGGGGAGATTAGAAAAGTCTGTTCAAAGATTAATTGATGATGAAACCAGCCCCCCCCCCCCAAAGAACTACTACTTCTTTTGAAAAAAAAATGTGTATTTTCTAATTAAGTCCATGCAGCTTGGAAGCTTACATGAAAATAGTTTGATGATGAACTACTACTTCTTGTAATGAGACATGTTAAAAATCGTTCCATACGCAAGGCCACGAGAGATTTCAACTATATAAGCATTAATATTCTTATGCAGATCAAACTGCTGTGAACAGTAAAAATGCAGCGAAAGGACTAGTCCACACCTTGTCTAGGGAGTAAAAGAAATCGAAAAACCGGACATTGATCTTAATTAGAACCGAAACTGGTCTAAAACAGATTCGGTTTCATTTTTCATATTTTGAAAATCAGTTTGAATCGAATTGGACTGATATATATTTTTTATATTAAATATAAAAGTTTTTTTATAATATATTATATATATGCTAAATTTCTAATTAATATAACGTGAAATCAGAATATTTATTATTTATGTCTATTAATCTTATAATATAAAATTAATATACCATTTGATATAGCATATCAATTTAATCTTATAACGTAAAATTAATATATCATGAATTTTAATCTCAAAGATGAACATTAATATTAAGTTAGTAATATAAACTTATTCTTGATATATATATCAAGAATAAATACATTTTTGACATAATAAATTATAATATATATTCTTTTTGGTAAATAAGTTTTTACACATTTGATCATATATACTCATAAAACAAATCTAGAACTTATATATAGACTATAGTTAAATTCAATCCTATACTAACATGTGTTAATTATTATAAAATAATATACTTATATTATAATATAAATATACTAATAGTTTAGTATATGTAAATATCATATTATCACTAATGTACATAATCAAGTATAGAAATAAGTTAGACAATACTATAATAATATGAAATTAGATACTATAATATAAGTCTAATATAGAAATAAATTAAACACTGCTTACTAGTATAGAAGCAAGTCTACTATACTAAGTTAATCTTACTAATAACTAACAAGTTAATCTCAGAAATAAGTTATACACTATTTATATTAAACTAGTATAATTAGACATTAATGAATTAATAATTGTTAATAATTAACTGGACTCTTGGAGTTTATTTGAAGATTAACTCAATTTAGAATCTGGACTCTTGGGAGTTGGCACATTCGGGCTGGTGCGTTTTTTGTAATTGTGTAATTTATGTGGCTTTCTATGTAATTGTATAATTTAGGCTCTGTTTGGATACTAAGAGATGATATGTGAATAGTAATAAAATACTAGTGAATAATATTAAAGTAGTATGAGAATATCTAAAAATAGTCACTACAACAAAATTGGCTTATTACTGCGACAACCTTTGCTGCACTTGGCATAAACAACTGCCATGAAAGAGCAATACTGGTAAAATACCACGGCCGATGCTTGTAGATAAAAAAACGCCAATTTAAATATGAATTGGCCAACTGGTCGAAAATGTACCCTTATTACGGCAACACTTGTTGTGTTCCCAAATAAACCCTAAGTCACCTTTGCTTGGTACTGTATTTTTATTTTGTAAAATTGTAACTATGTGGTTGTTTTACACTTCAGGATAATTTCGAGTATTTTGAGTATGTGCAAAAACTTAGAATCTCTTCTATACTAGGTGCCGAAGAAATATATGTATTGAAATGTGTATGGGTAGTGGGTCTACCGCTAAAAGAACAATAGTTTATGTACACATGATCCAAACAACAATACATTGTGGGTGAAAAGAAAAGGGATTTGTTTCTTCTTCTTCTTTTTTTTCTCCAAAAAGGGGTACAGAGCCCCTGTATTCTATATATATCCTCTCTTAAGGTGGAGGGAAACCAGTAGTTACATTGCTAAGTGTAGAAAGACTTAGTTTAAAAAGAAACAACAACATCAAACCAGCAAACACTACATAGGCCAAAAAGCAGAGACCTCCTATAATACTAAAAACAATACAATCATCTAATCTGAGGCAATCCAAGCCTATCAGTAAGGAGAACTCCTCTCAAAAGGTGGGGGATTGAGTCCATAGACTCCCAGTTTTTTGTAACTCCTTGGGATCCCGGCCTAGCCAGGAAATCAACAGCTGAGTTACCTTATCTATAAATATGCCGCAAGTTGTATGTGAGTTGTTTTAAAAGAGACTGAAGTTCCTTTAAAAAATCTTCAAGGTACCACACACCATAAGAGGAGGATTTGATCCAATTAATAACCACTTGAGAGTCTATTTCGATCTCCACTCTTGTAATGAATTTTTGTCGAATCATTCTAATCCCATGTAGAAGAGAAAAGAATTCTGCACTTGTGTTTGTGCCATGCCCAATGGGTGCTGCAAACGCTGAAACCAACCTCCCAAATTCATCTCTAACTATCCCTCCAACACCTACCATACCAGGGTTGCCTCTACTACTCTCATCTACATTTAGTTTATACTAACCCGAACGTGGTCTCTCCCAGGCAACAAATATAACTGGTTTCACTTTCGAGGCTTTATATGGGATGTTAAGATCCGCAAGAATTTTTTCATCCCTTACACTCAATAGTTTAGCAGCATTTAGTTTTTCGCTTAGTTTCCGGATCCAATATTTTATTTGTCTCCAGGTTTCCTCTAAGTTAATTCTTCTTCCTTCCATTCTCACGCTGCACCTTCTTAGCCACAGCTGCCAGGTGACTATAAATGGGATTATATCGATTAGTTGACCTTTTGTAGTGGACTTGGAAGCTTTGTTAAACCAGATTTGCACCCTCTCATACCAGCTTTGAGTCTATCTCCAAGGCAACCCTATCTGTTTAGCACATCTCTCCCATACTGCCTTAACCACCTCACCAGTAGCCAATATGTGATTCAGGTCCTCGTATCCCCCCTTTTCACAACAATTACACTTTGAAACAATAGGGATACCTGTACGTCTAATGCGGTCATCCACACTTAGCTCATTGTTGATGCTTTTCCACATGGTAATAGCAGTATTTTTTGGGAGACTAGGATGCCATATCCATGGGGCCCAAGTAAGCTTGGAAGCTTTGACCCTCATGACCTCCCAGGCACTTTTAGTAGTAAAGATCCCATCATCCTTAGCCATCCAGATAAGCATATCCACTCATTCTTTTTGGCGACTCAAAGATTGAACAATTTCTCCCGCTTTTTGGCTACCAACAAGACTAGTTAGGAGTTCAATATCCCATTCATCATTCAACTTGCACTCTTTAAGCTTCAGACCCGAACTACCAATGATAGGTAAACTCTCCCTTAAAGTCTCCTCTCCCAACCACTTGTCAAACCAAAAGGAAATCAAACCTTTTCTCGGTCTCCACTTTGATTTCTCTAGGATAACTGGCACGCTTCTTAATACCATTTTCCATAACCGACTTCCTTTATTCGGATTTATTAAGGAAACATGATCATTTTTTCCATACTTTGCCTTAAAAGGGGTATTAAGGAAATGGAACAAAGAAGTGTTTGGGTGGACAAGTGAGCATATGCAACGGCTAGAGGAGAGGATAGTTTGTTTGGAAGAACAACTTCAGTTTGGTTTCTCTGAAGATGTGGAATTGGATTTATTGGCCTTAAAGGCTGAGTTACAAACTTGGGTGAGTAGGGAAGAGACCCGCCTTGCACAATAAGCGAAGCAAACATGGCTTGAGAAGGGGGAAGGAAGCTCCAATTTCTTCCAGGCCTTGGCCTTAAAAAACCACAGGGTGGTAAGGGAGATGAAAATAGAGGAGGATACACGGTTGAGGACTCCGGAAGAAATCCATCTAGGGGCTGTAGATCATTTCCAGAATTTCCTGGCAAACACCTCCACTTGGGTCTCTCCCGACATATCTGGTATAGTTTCACCTGTGGTGAGCTCCTCGGAGAATCAACGGATTCTTGAGAGTCCATCAGTCCAAGAGATAAGAGAAGCTGTGTTCTCCATTCCAGTTGATAGTAGCCCAGGTCCGGATGGGTTTGGCTCAGGTTTCTATAAATCTTGCTGGGAATTCGTAGCAGAGAATGTTGTAGCAGTTGTCCACGACTTCTTCAGAGGTAACCCGTTGCTAAGAGTCTTCTCTTCTTCTTTCTTGGTCCTAATTCCAAAAGTGGAGAACCCAAAAGCTTTTGATAAATTTCGACCCATAAGTCTTTGCTCAGTATTTTATGAAATCTGTACAAAGATACTAGTGGGTCGCCTATCCCCTTTGCTGCCCCGTATCGTTTCCCAAGAGCAAGGAGCCTTTATAAAAGGGAGAAGCATACTTGAAAACATCAATTTGACACAGGAGATGGTTCAGTCTATTAATAAACCTGTCAGAGGTGGAAATGTAGTCTTGAAGATTGACATGGCTAAAGCATATGATAGTGTGGAGTGTGAGTTCCTAATTCATGTCTTATCAACGTTTGGCTTCTCTCACCAGGTTTGTAGTTTGATTCGGCTATGTATCTCTTCCCCATGGTATTCTGTGGTTATGAATGGTACTCCTAAAGGCTATTTTCAAGGGGGCCGTGGTCTGAGACAAGGGGATCCTATCTCCCCTTATCTTTTTATTGTTATGGAAGAGACCCTCTCAAGGTTGCTGAAGTCAAAATTCCAAAAAGGAAAGATTAGGCCATTCTATCATCCGAGAGAGGCCCCCACCATCTCTCATCTATTGTATGCAGATGACATTGTGATTTTTGCAAATGGGAGCAAAAAGTCCCTTCGCACTATTTCTGAGATGCTTGCGGTGTATGAAGGTTGGTCGGGACAAATGGTGAGTAAAGAAAAATCTTGTGTGTTCTTCTCCAAATATATATCCTCAAGTAGGCGAAGGGAGCTATTGGGGCTCACGGGCTTCTCAGAGGGAGCTTTTCCTTTAAAGTATCTGGGAATTCCTATCATAGAGGGTAGACTAAAGGCATGTCATTTTCAGGAGTTGGTGGCGAAGATTCATGATAAAGTTGGGGGTTGGTCGGCCCGATTATTATCTAATGGAGCTAGATTACTTCTAATCAGCATGTGCTCAGTATGTTATGTGTAGTGTATGAGGATGATAAATAGCAAAACTTATCTCCAATATCTTCATCAACAAGAAACAAATCCCCTTTCAGAACGAGTTAGAGGAAGATTTGTAGGGTCACGTGAGTCACGTGGGGTGATTTAATCTACTCTGCTAGGGTTTCTATCGGGGGGATGCCTTTCCCAGGGGCCCTGAAGGGTCCCCTGCCTCTGCCTTAGAAACCGTATCACAGACACCGATTCCACTGCCTGTAGTGGAGATACCCCTGCGCGCCCCGAAATCGATCGGAGGAGAAACGTATATCAGTTTTTCGAAGGAGGAACTTGACAGGTTTGCACAGCTATTCCGATTCTCACTGGTGATGAAATTTATGCGCCAACGACCCTCTCTGGACGTAATCCGAGCCTTCATCCGCAATCGATGGGGGCTGGTTTCTCAACCGGTTGTTTCCAGTATGCGAACTTCATGGCATGCGTTTCTCAGATTTGCGAAAAAGGAGGATTTCTGCAAAACTTTTGCTCGGGAGGCCTGCGACATTGAAGGTACGCCATATTGTATATTCAAATGGTCCACTGATTTTTCTGAAGAAAAGGAACCATCTTTGGTCCTTGTTTGGGTTTTTTTTCCTGGCTTACCTCCCAATTTTTACCATGAGGATTTCTTGCGAAATCTTGTGTTGCCTATGGGGAACTACTTGCGTAGTGATAACAGCACGAGATGTGCTACTAGGACAGATGGAGCGAGAGTATGCATCGAGATGGATGCATCAATGAAGCCAATAGAGGGTTTCTAGATAGGTATTCCGAGGGCCCCTCTCAGTCGGTACCAATCGGTCATTTATGAGACTCTGCCAGCATATTGCCCCGGTTGCAATATGCAAGGGCATAATACCAGTACATGTAAAAAAAATTAGAGTTAGATAATAGAAAAGGTGATGAAGGAAAGAAGAGGGCAGTGTTTGGTGGGAGAAGATGGGAGAAGAAAGGCCCTAGTACAGAGGAAGAAATGGACGGAAACCTGATACTAAACCCAGAAAATAATGTGGTCCTAGAGGAAACTAGAAATTTAAATGATATTGTTCTGGTAGGAGAATCAAGTGTACAAAGAGATAAGGAAGAGGCAGAAAAGAATTAGAGCTCGGATAAGGAATTTATGGAAAAGGGCAACACCATTTTGATAGAAGAATTAGAAGAAGAGGAACTAGAACAGGAAACGGAAGAAGTTGGTGGACAGATAAGCCCTCGAGTAGGGTTGACAGATGGAGGCCCTATCTCATTACAGAAAGATTGTTTGTCTTTGGAAGGTAATTTGGATGCACTTAAGGAAGTAGATCAGCAGGGGACTGGAGCATATGTTCCTGCCACAAATGTACTGGAAAATCTACAAAAAGAACATGATATTTGCTCAGATCAAGAAGGGGAAGTGGAAAAAAAAAAAAAAAAGCTCCATTAGGGCCAAAAGCAGGCCCTCCAAACTAGACCTATGAATCCAATTCTGTACTGGAACTTAAGAGGACTTGGCACCTCTGGAAAACACTTGTAAAAATGATTAAGAGACAGAAACCTAGTGTGATAGCTGTGGCTGAACCTTTTGCTGGTGAACATGGGATGAGACGACTTCAACAACGTATTGACTTTGGGGGAAGTATTTCAAATGAGGGAGATGGGGGGAAATTATGGGTAATGTGGAAAACCAATGGGAATATAACAGTGTCTTGTATAACGGGTCAAAGTATAACAACATTAGCGAAAGAGAAGGAAAAGCAAGTGGCTATCACTTTTGTATACGCTAAATGCTCATATCTGGACCGTAGAAAGCTTTGGAATGAAGTGAGCAGTGTGCGTAGATATTGGACATAAGTTTTGCTATTTATCATCCTCATACACTACACATGAGTACACTTATTTTTATTTTTTATTTTATCTTTTTTTTTTTCTAATTGAATTCTTATACTCATTGTCTATATACCATATATTAGGTAAGAGAAAAAATAAAAATAAAAATATGTATTGTGTGGAATGATGAATAAAATTTTTCATTTAATTTTGCTACTCATCATCCCCACACACCACACATCACACTTTATTTTATTTTATTTTTTCTTCTTAAACTAATTGAATTCGTCTACTCATCATCCATATAACACACATTTAGTAAGGAAAAAAATGTAGTATTTGATGTGTGAGAATGATGAATATAATGTTTGATATAAACATGACCCATACGTGATAACAATAGCTTAGACAATATTAATTAGAGCACTAACACATAATTCCATGCAAATTGATACAAACGGTTTGGACCAAAATTTAAAAATCAAAAGTTTTAGGGCCTGTTTAAATAGTGAGATGAGATTAGATAAGTTGAGATGATTTGTGAATAGTAGTGAGATTATTAGTTAAAATTAGATCTCTTCTCTCGCCTCCCATGAGTAGAGGTTTGCTTTCCTGTCTATTGCAAGATCTTTTTTCTTCAAACCATAGCGGATGATCTAGAAGCGTTATGTGGTAAGTTATTTCTAATGGAGCAAGAACAAGAAGTTATCTTAGCTGATGATGATGCGGTTTAGGAAAACTTGGTTTGTGGTGATAAGTGTTTGATAGTATAGTTGTTTACTCCTAAACATTATAATAATGAGGCTTTCAAACAGGTTCTGAGGAAGATTTGGCGTCCAATCAAGGCGATGCAGTTGCAAGATTTGGGTTCTAAATTCCTTATTGTAGGGGTGAGCAGCGAGGCCCCGCACCTCGTCCACCCCTTCCCCGTCCGCCTCGCCCCACATCTAGGGCCCCTAGCAGGGGCGGGTGGTGGGGAGGGCCCAACCCCACCCCTTACATTTATATATATATATATTATATATAAACATAAATATATATTTATATTTTAGAAATTGTGTATATATAAATATATATTACAATTTGTTAGGCTTGTTCACAAAATATGCACTGGTAAATTTAAAAACTACATAGTTTAAAAATTAATACACTACAATTTACATAAAATATGCACTAGCAAATTTAAAAATTACATAATTTTTAAATTATAGTAATATTTAAAAAATTTAAATTTATAATATGGGTCTAAAAATGTATTTTTAATTACTTTTGGACTTAAAAATAATTTTTAAACCAAGTAAAATGTAGTGTTTTTTTTTTTTTTAAGTAGACGAACGAGGGTGAAAACCCCACCCCTACCCCATGCGGGGCGAAGAAGGGGAAAGAGAAGGGGAAGGGGAAGGGGTGGCCCTGCCCTGTAGGGGTGCTGGGGCGGGTAGCACCCCTACTTTATTGTTGAATTTGAGGATGCCAAAGATTAGGAGAGGATCTTGTGTGATGGTCCATGGTCTTTTGACAAGCAACTGGTTTTACTGAAGCAATTTGATGGTCTACTTAAACCTCATCAAATTAATCTCATAGAAGCTTTTTTCTAGGTGCCCATTCATGACCTCCCACTTATGGCCCGTAGCAAGCAGATTGGTTGAAAAATTGGTGAATAATTAGGTAAGGCTTTGGAGGTGGATTTGCTTGATGATGAGTGTGAATGGGATGAGTTCATGAGAGTGCGAGTTTGTCTTGATGTTTTTAAACCTCTTTTATGAGGGAAGCAACTTAGCTTGAGTTCGACTGGGCATTATTGGGTAAGATTTTCTTCTGAGTGTTTACTGGAGTTGTGCTACATGTGTGGCCGGATTGGACATCAACAAAGGGATTGTGAGCAAGCTGACCATATGAAACCTTCACCTGGAACATTCCCATATGGACAACGTATGCGAGATCTTGGTCATCGAAGTTCTATGTCTGATCAAAATGGTCGCAGACAACCGCCTAAGGTGTCAATCTTGGTGTGGATGGACAAGGTAGTGAATCACAGTTGGTCTCAAACGGTTCTGCGATGTTTACGGAAGTGGTTACAACTGTTTTTAATGAGCCATTAACCTCGAAGGTGGTGGAAAATCCGTTTCCACCAGAGGTAATGCAGAAGTTACCAGGGGCGGTTACTGATAATAATGTTGCTATAATGGCGGAAGGTGGAGTAGTTGATGCTAGGAGTGATTCTTGGGATCAAGTAGACATTGTTATGAAGAAGAACACTATTGAGTCTAGTACTACGAAGGTGATGGGCCAGGGTGTTCTTTTTTCAGAAGTGGGCCGCAGTGATGCGGGCCCGTTGCCTAATAATCTTCTTAAGGATCTCTCTGTGGTACAAGGCCCAGCTTAGTTGAACAAAGCTTCCTGGAAACGAAAAGGAAAGGAGAAGGAGTGTACGCTTCTGTGTTCTGAGGTTCCCAATTCTAAAGCTACACAGGAAAAAAGACGAACCTCAACGAAATTGAAGGAAGTTCTAGCGAAGAAAGGGAGGAGCGTTTATGATGAAATCCAAATTTGTTTTCTTCATGAGGTACCCGTTGTTTCAACGGCAAAGGCTAAATTTCAGCCCTGCCGACAACCATGAAAACCATTTGTTGGAATTCCCATGGGCTTGGGAACCCACTGGAAATTCGAGCTCTTCGTGATTTAATCATGAGAGAAGGGCCTGACCTGTTGTTTTTGCAAGAGACGAAGCTTACAGTGTGAGGTATGGAAGCTTGTAAATTTAAATTGTGTTTTACTAATTGTTTTTTAGTTGATTTTGTGGGGACAAGTGGTTGATTGAGTTTGTTGTGGAATTTTTACCTAGGTGTTGAGATTAAATCTTTTTCGAGATATCATATTGATGCTCATATTAAAATGGAGGATTTACGGGAGTGGAGGTTTACGAATTTGTATGGTAACCTAGAGGTTTCTAGTATATTTTCTACTTGGAATCTTATTAGGACCCTTAGTTCTTTTGAACAAATTCCTTAGTTGTTAGGGGGATTTTAATGAAGTACTACATTCACATGAAAAACGAGGTGGAAGACCACAATCTGTAACTCAAATTGAGGTTTTTAGGGATGTGTTAACGGATTGCAATTTGAGAGATTTGGGATTTAGAGGTCCCAAGTTTACCTGGTGGAATGGGAGGGAAGGTGATGCTTATATCTATGAGCATCTTGATAGGTATTTGGTGAATAATCTATTGTGTCAATTGTTTCCACAAGCTGTAATCATACATGGAACTGTGGCATATTCGGATCATCTGCCAGTTATGTTTGAATCCATATGCTGTAGGGATAAGCAACGAATGAAGAAACAATTCCTCTTTGAGGCCATGTGGGTGTGAGAGGCGAGGTGTGAGCAAATTATAGAACAAGTTTGGGGTAGCAAGGATAGAAGAATTGGAATGGAAGAGGTTTTTTTGTCTCATTAAGGGTTGTGAGGAAGAGTTGACAGTTTCAAATAGAGGCTCGTTTGGGCATGTAAGGAGAAAGCTAAACGAAGCCCGAAATCAACTTGAGAAAATGCAGTTTCTTGATTCAAGTAGTCTAGATCCTAGTGGTCTGAGTCATGCTATAAGGGAAATTCAATTGTGGCTTCAGAGAGAAGAGGTGATGTGGCGACAAAGATCTCGGGTGCAGTGGTTAAAAGAGGGGGATCAGAACACACGGTTTTTTCATTCAAAGGCATCCTTCAGGAAGAAAAAGAAATTTCATAGGGGGTCTTAAGGATGAGAGGGGAGTATGGCATGAGGCAACGTGATGAGCTGGTTGTTGATCTTTTCAAGAACCTTTTTAATACCTCGGCACAAGGGGATCAAGAGGCTGTTTTGAGTCTTGTTGAAAGAAAGGTAACTAACGAAATGGATACTGAGCTCACTAAGCCCTTTGTAGCGGATAAGTAAAGCAAGCTTTGAATTAAATGCACCCTACCAAGGCACCAGTGCCTGATGGCATGTCTGTTGTGTTTTTTCAGTCATACTGGCACATCGTGGGAGATTCCATTACAACATCTGTATTGGATACTCCTAATACTGGTAAGCTACCCTCTCAACTCAATCATACACTTATCAGTTTGATTCCAAAGAAGAAAACTTGTGAGCTTGTTTCTAATTATCGCCCAATAAGTTTGTTCAATGTGGATTATAAGCTTGTTTCTAAGGTTATTGTGAATAGAATGAAGGGTTTTTTACTTGCTATCATATTTGAATCTCATTTGTGGGGGTACGTTTGATTAGTGGCAATGTATTGACAACTTATGAATTAGTGAATTACCTGAGGAATAAAATGTGTGGAAAGAAAGAGTATATATCTCTTAATTAGACATGAATAAGGCGTACAATAGAGATGAATAGGGGCTTTTTAGAGAAAATCATGCTCAAATTGGGATTTGCAACTAGATTTGTTAATCTTATTATGGCATATGTTAAAACTATCACTTTTTTAGTTTTAATTAATGGGAATGCTCATAACCCCATTTTGCGTATAAAGAGGATTAGGCAATGGGACCCGCTTACCCCTTACCTTTTTCTCTTTTGCATTGAAGGTTTAATAGTCTTACTAAGGAATGCTGAGGTTAAGAGAAATCTAATAAGGGTAAGAGTTTGTAAAGGGGCTCCAATGGTTACACACCTCCTATTTGCTGATGATAGCATAATTTTCTGTTGTGCTGATGTTGATACTAATGTTTTGAATACCGTACCAGTAACCGTTTCAGTCGAGGCATTGAAATGAGATATTTCGGTACTAGTACCGTTTCGGAATAGTCTGTATATAAATAAATTATATATATAAATATATATTCTAAAATAATAGTATATATATGAATAAATTATATATAAATATATATAAATTATAAATAGTCTGATCTAAATTAGGGGATCAAAAAATGAGTTTCTAGTTTGAAGAAATGAAAAAAAAAAAAAGTAAAGGTTGAAATATCGGCCGATACGGGCCGAAACGATCGAAATTCTGGCTGGTACGAAACTATACCCTTCTTTGTACCGGCTACGCTACAGAAACGGTATATTTCGGCTGTATCGGCCAGTACGATATGAAATTCAAAACTTTGGTTGAAATAACAAGATTTATTCAAGGTTTGTTGACAAATATGAAATGGCTTCTGGGCCAAAGGTTAACAAAGGAAAAACAACCATGGTTTTTAAAAAAAATGTGGATGCTATTAAACAAAGAAAGTTGTTGCATTTATAAAGTGTTAATAATTTTCAACAGTATAATAGATATTTGGGGTTGCCAAATTTTGTTGGGAGATCTAAAGCCCATGCATTTGAAGATATTATGACAAGGGTGTGGACCAACCTACTCTATGAGTCGTTTTAAATTACTTTTGACTTTGTGCCAGGAACTTGAGATGATGATGGAGAGGTTTTGGTGGGGGCAAAGGAGTAATGTGAGGAAAATCCTGTTAAGTTGGAATAAATAATGTGTGTCAAAGTTTAGAGGTAAGATGGGGTTTTAGGATTTACACATGTTTAATATGTCTTTATTGGCTAAGCAATGGTGAAGGTTGTAACAAAATGAAAATTCACTGCTACAAAGAATTTTCAAGGCCAAATATTACCCTAAGGTTATGTTTGGGGGCAAAGATGAGAAATCTCATCTCTATCTCATCTCATCTCATCATTATATCTTTTTCAAATCTCCATATAAAATATAATAAATAATTCAACTTTTTCAAATTCTAATTCAACTTTTTCAAATCCCAAAACAATAATAATATTAAAAAATAATAGTTTAAACTTTCATCTTAACAATATTCACAAAATTTTTAAAAATTCTCATCTTATCTCAACATTCAAACCTAACCTAATTGTACTTTTTTCCAAACTTCTTTAAGCCTTAGTCTATCCTATGCTTGGAGGGGCATTTTTTAGGCAAGGAGATGGCTTTTGGAAGGATGTAGATGGCGAGTTGGTAATTGAGAAACAATAAAGATTTGGAAGGACCTTTGGTTATCTGGGCCCAAACTCTTGCAGTCTGTTTTAAATGGCAAAAAGTGGGAAGTTGTTGATGAAGAATAGACAATGGACAGTTTGATTGATGCTACTACTAAAACATGGAATGCATAGTTGGTTAGAGCTCTCTTTAATTCAAATAAGCTGATTCAGAACTCAGTGGCCATATGTGGTGGAGAAACCTCTTTGCATATGCAAGATAGAACTCTTTGGAGGAGAATATGGCACTTGAAAGTTCTCAGGAAGATTAAAAATTTTGCATGGAAGGATTGCAATGATATATTGCCAACTCTCACTAATCTCAGGAGGAGAAAGGTTGCTATAGAGACTCAATATGGTTTCTACCATGTCTATGAAGAAGACATTAGCCATGCTATGCTCACTTGTTCTTCTAACTATAGTTTGTGATAGAAATTTCTTCCAATGTTCCAAAATTTACAGTTCTCTTTGACTTTTATTGATACTGTGAGAATGGTTATAATACAAGGAAGTGAAGTTGAGTTAACTATGTTTTTTATTCTATGTTGGAGTTTATGGTAGAGGCGGAATTAGTTGCAGATGGAACATAATGATACACTCTGTTCAAGCAGCAGAACATGCTTTATCACTTTGCAAAGCTTTCAATGATGTGCAAACAACAACAACAACAGATTTGTATAGGTTCTCTAAATGGCAAGCTTCACCATATGGGTATCTCAAATCAAATGTAGATGGTGCAGTGTTAACTGATTTGAGGAAAGCTGGAGTTGGAATTGTCCTACAGTATATAAGTGGAAGAATTGTGATGACTGCAAACAAGAATGAAGAGGAAGTGGATGAGGCAACCACTATTAAATCCATTGCTGTGTTGAGAGGATTTCAGTTATGTCTCCCACTTGGTATCCTTATACCGAGGTTTATCATTGAATGTAATTGTCTTAATGTGGTTCAGGAGCTGCAGTTAACAGAGGAGTCATTTGCAAGTGCTGGTAACTTGATTAATGATGCCAAAAATTTAATGAGGTATTTTCAGGATGTTCGAGTTCAACATGTTAACAGGATAGGAAATGGGGTAACTCACTCTCTTCCTAGATATGCATGGTACGTTGGTGATATTAATGCCTGGTGGGATCAGATCCCTTCTTTTGTTTGTCATGTACTATGGTTTGATATCAATTGATGTATTATTGCTATTTGAATGAAATAATGTTTATAAAAAAAATTAATTAAAATTAAATGAGATAAAATAAAATAAAAATTATCTCAATTCTGTAGTCAAACTGGCCCTTAATTTTAACAATGAAGTGATCTGATTCTTAAATTTTTAAAATCGGATTGAATTATAAAATTATACCAAAATCAGACCAAATCGGCGCGTTAGGCCCACTCTGTCCACGAAGGCACGAAATATGAAGAACGACGAACGCAGGGGAAAGATACTATTACCGATATAACCCCAGGACCTTTACCCGACGACACGACACGATACGATGCGAAAGGAAACTCCTCCCTTCCGAATTCTATCCAGAAAACTCTTTTGTCTTGCCCCTAGAAAAGCAAAGCAAACTGCGGTCACACGACACACCCACTTCCCCAGAGGCCAGAAGCCATTAAAGAGTCATTTTTTTCACAGTTTTCAATATTTTCTTGATAATAATTTATTGTCCCATTATACAAAAGCACATATTTTTATTGTTGTTTTGTCGCTTACTCTTCAAGATTACTTGAACGGCCGTTCCACGGCAAATCAAGCTTTACGCTATAGCTGTTTCTGATATTCAACAACGTTGCCATTAGTGTTTTTCACTCCAAAGCTTCCGTGCACTCTTCCTCCATGGCTTCTCTTACCCAGATTTCCCAATCCCAGTCGTATTTCAACAAATCCCACATCCAAATACCCCCTTTTCTCGCGAACCCTGATTCCAGTTTCTCCCTCAAGAAGAGTGGCCACCTTCGGTTTCATCGCAGAACAGCGGAGATGCCTTTGAAGGCTGTGGTTGTGTCCGCGACGACGGCCGAGAAGCCCAGGAAGCGTTACCCGGGCGAGTCCAAGGGATTTGTAGAGGAGATGAGGTTTGTGGCGATGAAGTTGCACACCAAAGATCAAGCCAGAGAGGGCGAGAGGGACGTCAAGGAGCCGGAGGAGCGGCCCGTGGCCAAATGGAACCCCACCATCGATGGCTATTTGAGGTTCCTTGTTGACAGCAAGTTGGTCTACGACACGCTCGAAGGGATTGTCGAGAAGGCGGCTTTTCCCGCCTGTGAGTTTGTCAGTCTTGTTATGAAGATTCGTTTTTTCCCTTTTATTTCCCTCCTCTGACTTTTTTGCCTTTCCTATTAATTTCATTATTTGGGGTATTAACAGAGTTGTGCAAGGATGTAGAGAGTGACTGATTGGCATTTCTGGGGTTGAGAGAGGGAGGGAGGGTGGGAGAGTGGAAGTGAGGGGGAACAAGAAGATGATGATGACCAACTGTTTATGAGAGGGGCTCTCACATGAGCTGGATAGATGAATTTTTNCTTTTTTGCCTTTCCTATTAATTTCATTATTTGGGGTATTAACAGAGTTGTGCAAGGATGTAGAGAGTGACTGATTGGCATTTCTGGGGTTGAGAGAGGGAGGGAGGGTGGGAGAGTGGAAGTGAGGGGGAACAAGAAGATGATGATGACCAACTGTTTATGAGAGGGGCTCTCACATGAGCTGGATAGATGAATTTTTTTTTCTTAAAAAGGTTGATTCGTTTGGCTTTGTAGTGAGATAGGTAGCGCGTCAGCTCGTCTAGCATTACTCAAAAACATATAAATCTTGGAAGTTGTTGGTTGGCAAACATGATGTTAATTTGGGGAGCCTAAAAGTCGGTATTTCATTGGTCGGAATCGCCAACGTCCCTGTGAACTAATGTATTTGTCCGTGTGTGCAGGTTTTTCGTTTTTTCTTTTGTGTGTGTGTTTTTTCTTCACTGATCACACAGCTAAACAATTAAAAATTGCATTCCTTTTGGTTGTAGATGCTGAATTCAGAAACACTGGATTAGAAAGATCTGAAAAACTGGCGAAAGATTTGGAGTGGTTCAAGGAGCAAGGCCATGCCATCCCAGAACCTTCTACTCCTGGTGTGACCTATGCACAATACCTGAAAGAATTATCAGAGAAAGACCCT
>QEOT01005551.1:0-37783 GCA_003123785.1 Pterocarya stenoptera
TGATATCTATGGTGTTATCAGAAAAGTATCTATCTTCTCAAGTTTCCCCCATCCCTTCTGGATTTCTTCTGACCTTATTTTTTTTTTAAAAGAAAATTTAAATATAGTGATCTTTTTAGCGCGACAACAATGCGGTTTTTTCTTTTTTAAAAAAGAAAAACTTTCTTTGTAGATTTGTTGTTACTAAGGAATGATAATTTAAGAGAAATGATATTAGCAATTGGGTAATGATATCCTTAAATTTTTTTTACTATTGTTTTACGACAACTATTTTTTCTCCCTTTTGCTCTTTGAATTTAGATTAAAAATCTCAAAATATAACCTTCTTGTATAATCTAAAAAAAAATAAATTCAATCAACTAACGTAATCATATAATTTAATTAAACATAAATTCAATTTTATAAAAATTGACCTTCTTTTGCTCTGAGTTAATTTTATAAAAATATCTAGGTAGTAAATTAGTAGTAAATGAGGTGTAAGGGTATTATTAATCTTAGCAATTTCAGGGTGTGTAAGTTGTGCAAACTCTCATTGAAAAAAGTGGGTAAATTTGGTGTTTACATGAAAAAATTATTTTTTAAATAGTGGATCCCACTTTTTTCAAAGAGAGTGTACAAGACTTGAACACTCTAATATCTAGCATTACTCTTAATTTAATACCATTCTTGACAGTAAACAATACATTTATTTATCGTGGCAAAACCATTCTCATACTATCTCACAGACGTCGAGAACCAACCAACAGTATGAGAATAATGAAAGAGAAATACTTTAGCAACAAAAATGTCTTACGAAATTAAATCTACAAACTGATATAACTTGATGTAGTACATTAGATTGTAAATATGCTTTTATTGTAAAATATATTTAACGTATTTTATGAAGTTATGTTATTTGTCAGTTTGTATGTTTACTTTTGTAAGATTTATTTATGACCGTAGTATTTCCCATGATGAAAATAACACGTGCTGTCATGTTCTCAATATGACAGAATTTGACCTTTTTCTTTCAAAATGTGTCAAGTAAGAATGTCTACATCTTATTATTTGGAGTTTTTGCCTCTAAAACCATGTTTGTTGCTAACTGTTTTATGCCATGATTTTTCACTTCAAATAGATTCAAGCACATATCTAAACCTCGAATATTCATAGAGCAACTTCCATTGGAATCATGATTTCTATGCGTAAGCCATTGTCCATTAACAATTGTTTTGTTAATCCTCCTTGAAATGATATCTTAGTGTATGACAAATACGATGTTTCAATTAGCACATAGATCTTCTGATTATCATTTACTAGAATGCCAGATGTTGAAAGCCCAGGAGAAAGAATAAAACTTTTCTGTAATTATCAGTTTGTAACATGTTTCCTCTAAGTTCCCTCAGTTGAGTAGGAACTGAGCAAAAACATGCAGAGTTGCAAAGAAGACCCTATCTCGATCAGTTCGCATCAACCATTAAAAGCTTAAAACCAAGTTCAACTTTGTTATCAATGCCACTACAAGTTGAACAGCAAATTTCTCGCAGCCTCTGCTAAAATCACTACTATAAATTAATAGGCTCCTCTCTCTCTCTCTCTCTCTCTCTCTCTCTTAAAAACACTCACATATGGTCAAAGTGGACTGATTTCTACTACGAGATGGAAAACTAGGTTTCAAGCCAAACCGACTATGGACTAGCTTAAGCGATGATTAGTCTACCTTCTTCAACTAATTTTCAAGTCCACTAAAGCTAAATCCGATTTCTTCCAAAATCAGTTGATCTTCTCAGAAATTCCAAATGGAAGTAGGTAAACTGAACTCTTCACTTAAGTCATAACTCTGGAGGTAATTGGCTTCTGCTCCTTGATCTGTAATCCCATGCATCTCGGTTAGTGTATCCCAGTTGAAACTCTCGTCAGCAAAGGTTCCAAGTTGGTCACCACATTCTGTCAATGGAGCTTCTGGCGTGGCAACGTTTACTGTGGTATCAGTTGATTTCGTCTGTCTCTCTTCTTTCAATATGCCTAGCTGCTGAAGAAACTCGTTGAGATCAATCTGTGGTTTCTCCTCACAAGATGAAATTTCAGCATCTTTCTCCTTCACTACTGGATTTTCTACTTGGGTTTTGTCACTTATGGTCTGGAATTCAGCTTTTGAATCGCACGAGGAAGAACTAGAAGAAGGGGTTTGGCTGTGAACCCCATTTTGCTTTAGTTCTTGGAGCCTCTGATGAATGACATGAACACTAGGTTGGGCAGTTATATTGAGCAATCCACAAGAAGGAAACGTGGGAATGAAATTCTTGGAAGGAAACCATTTGAACTTATGGGAATTGACCATAGAATTGGGGTTTGGCTGAAGGTGGGGAAGATTGAGATAAGCATCTGGTCCATACAATCTCCTTGCAGCCTCATCATAAGCCATGGCAGCTTCTTCGGCCGTGGCAAAAGAGCCTAACCAGAGCCTAGTTCTCTTCTTAGGCTCTCTTATTTCAGCAACCCATTTTCCCCATGTTCTTTGTCGAACACCCCGGTACTCGCACGAGGCATTCAGAGGGCCACCTTTGCCTCTTGTTGGACCTTTCCTCCATGGCTTTAGTGGAGATTTTCCTCCCTCCATGGCTTGTTTTGGGGGTGTCTGTGAAAGCTAAGTGAGTAGGAAGTGATAGTACGTGTTGGGACTGCGGACTATGGATTGAAAGGCGCGGGATATGTAGGGAGTGAGAGTGCAGCTTGGTTTAAAACTTTAAATGCGTTCACGTTTGAAACTATTGTAGCTCATGTGAGTCTGACCGTTAACAAGCGTATAGATGGATCTATGCATGTTCTTACTCATGATCAATGCATAATTTTACTCTTCTTTTTTCTTGGTAATGAATTTACATTTAAATTTCTATTTTTCAACAAAATTAGAAAAACCACATTCTAAAAGTCACAAAATCATTTGGGTTGCATTTCATATCATTACCATTTCAAAGAAAAATTCCGTTAGAGTATTACAGTCAAAATACATCTCTATCTCCCTTGATTGTTAAGAACTCCCAGCTGTAATAATCCTACTCCACATATCCGATCCCAGCAAATGAGTAGATTAAGTTGGAGAGGAACTTCCAACACGTGAAATATTTAATTAAATGAGATAGAATGTAAAGTCAGGGTTCGAACTCAAAACCTGACTCTGATACATGTGAAATCACCACTTGTCTCAAAAGCTTAAGTTGATGGAAAGATGTAGATTTTATTATTTATTTTATATCTTAATACTTTGTACTCATGATCCAATGTACGAGCAGAGCATTCAAAGAGGTTTTTTAAGATTTATCTGTGACCAACGACTGGTTTTTGTTTTGGTTTTCCTCATAGGTGGGACTTGTAAGAGTGCATTAAATGTTGAGGTGGTGACTGGAATATTTTGCAAGACTGCTTTTGAACCATCAAGTGTGTGTAAAAAAGGAAGTGAGTGCTTTGAATGAATGAAGTGTGACTATCTTTTCCCTTGGATTCTATGGGCGTTGGTTGTCCATAAATATAGTTGAAGTTGAGTATGGCTTTCACAAAGACCCCCCCACCTCACTAACATTTTTCATTTTCACGAGCTCTATTTCACATGTTTTCCTGCCATTCACAACCTGAAACCCGGGACTGCCCTCACCTTTATCCCATGCTTGCCTTCCCCCCCCCCCCCCCCCNCGCTCCTCCATTTTAGGTTAAAATGCAACACAGGAAATGCAAGAATATATGAATGTCAATCTTCTCTCTCTCTAGAAGTTGAAGACAAATACCGCTCTCCATACAGAATGAACCTTTTCTCTGGTTCGGGGATGATGACATGAGAATACTCCACAGAGGATTGGCATTTTCTTCGAGATATGTGAAATCACCACTTGTCTAAAAAATTTAAGGTGATGAGAATAAATAGATTTTATTATTTATTTTATATATTAACACCCCATCATGTGTGGGCCAGACTCCTTCACAATAGTTGGTCCAACACGTGGAATATTTAATTAAATGGGATAAAGTGTAGAGTTAGGATTCGAACTCAAAATCTTTGATTTGATACTATGTAAAATCGCTATTTGTCTAAAAAATTTAAACTGATGGAAAGAGGTAGATTTTATTATTTATTTTATATCTTAACATGGCATTTTCCAATTTCGTTATCATTTTGTCTGCCTTGAATATAGCAAAAACCTATTTATCACATCCCATATCCCATGATATGACATTAGATGATAGATTCATTAGTGAAATATAATAAATAGTCTTTAATCATCGAATACTACATCATGAAATGACGAAAAGAATGTGAAAATTGGGATGAAAAGTAGCGCATTACTCTGTAGAAAGACCAGAAGCCATTGATACAGATCCAGCAGGCTTTACCAACGAACTGGATGGGACGGCGTAAGGATTAGGAGGATCCTGTTCTGAAGTTCAAAACCACTGAGCAAATATGACATTCACTGCATTTCAGGGTCGTTACATGAAGGTTTGTATCTTATAAATAGATCAAATCGGTAGTTGATAGAATTCAAATTAATATTCTAAATGCCAGCATTCACAATTGGATGGCAGAAACTTTGATCAGAGACTATTTTAAAGAAATTAAAAGAAAAAAAAAAAAAAAAACTATCTTCCCTCCTCTGTTTCTTTCTCTGTTCCGTTGCTTTAGACTTGTCCTTCTTTAACCACAAGCAGAGGACTCCTCTCTCTGTCTCTAACTCTCTTCTTTAGCTCGCCTAAAACCCCATCCTGTTCTTTCGCTTTGGTCCCTTTCTTCCAACTCCTTCTCCTCCCCAATTTCTTCAATTCAGAACAAAATTCTGTGATCTGATTCAGAATTTCCCGTCCGCCCAGCAAATTACGCGCAGAGAATGTACTCCTCATCTGCGGTTTCCGGTCATGCTTTGACGAATTCTCTGACAACTCAACCGATTTCTTCCCATTCTCTGTGTTTGGTTTCCTTGTTTCTTTCTCTGATCTGGTCCTCCCATTAGGAATGGGAGCAGAAACGTTTGGATTCCTGTTTTCGCCGTCTTCAATAGAACTACTCTGTGAACAATATGATCCTTTCGTTTTCGAAGACTTTGAATCCGGAAAGTTTGTAGCTGAAGATGAATTTATTTCTTTTTCTTTTAGCTTCACATTTCTGCTAAAAAGTAAATCCAGTAAATAGAATTAGCTTACTTAAATATGTGCAAAAAATATATTAATTATTTGTGCTTGAAATAGTGAGACTCAAGTTCTCAATATTATACTGCATTTTATTGAAAACCAAACGGTGGTTTTGAATGATACCTGCGATTCCTATCCCTGAAAGGAAGGATTTCCGAAATGGAAGCTGTTCTTAGAAGCTTAACCTGAAAATACAGAATAGCCACGATTTGCTTGAGATGTTTATCATACAAAACAGAAGAACCATACTAGCAAAAACGCATCGATTGTAACCTTCGAAAAACGCACTGGTTTCAGAAAATCTTCATTATTCTTCTGATGCTTGCAATCTGCAATGCCAAAAGCGAAAATTAATAAATATAGAACCTCAGAAAACATGGGTTTCGACGTTTTTTTTTAACTACTTCGTATTTCCTTTTCATTTAAAGGGAAATTTGGGTTTTACCTGGAGTGCAGAACCAGGGCTCGTCGTAAAAGGGCTGGTCCGGGGCAGAGAGATCAACCCATTGAGGCGCATCGTAGTTCTCGTACGTGTCATCTTCGATGAATACCGATTCTACGTTGTTCCAATCGATGTTTTCTGGCTCCATACCTTCAGAAAATCTACAAAAACGAAAATGGGAATTAGAGTAGTTGAAGATGGAAAGTGAGAATTGAATTGAATGAAGGGATATTTAGTAGCAGAGAAGCTTGAGGAAGCTTTTGTTCCGATCCTGAATCTCCGAACCGCTTTCGATGGTGTAAATGTAGAAATTTGGGCCAAGAGAACGAGGGAGAGAAATTGTGATGAAATTGAAGAAAGGTTTGGAGCAGCTGACGAGATTTTGTAACGCCAGAGACGCAGAAAGCAAGTAGGGTTTTTTTATTTAAACATTTTCGACCGTTGGAGCCGTCACCTTCAATTGTTTTTGTTATCAGCGTGTGAATATGAAGTACACAAGAATATTTAACTCTTCAATTGATATCATGTTTGGGTGTCAAATTTTCTTCAAAGCTTTTGAAATTTTGGAAAAAAATAAATAAATAATTGCAAAATCGGTTTTCAAATTTTTACAACTCAGGACTCCAGTTTTTCTAATTTTTGCAAAATTAATACTTAATATTAATTAAGGAATTCGTAATTAGATTATCTTCGTAAATTTTTAGTTAGAAAATTAACACGATGCCATAAGTTAATTATGCCGTTATTTTTTTAATAAGAAATTAATAGAATTACTTAATTATAAATTTTCTAAAATTGAAAACTATAATGACGAATTACAAAAACGTGAATTAAGAGAATTAATGCAAAGATAATAAAAAGTGTGAGTTTTGTTTGGTTTTGTAAGAATACTTGGAAATTTTTGAAATATGAGGCCTCTTTTATTTTAATAACATAATAATATAACACAATTAAAATATTGAGTCTAAAATGTTTAGTTCTTTTATTTAGAAAACGGGTTTTCTGCATTTGAAGATCAAAATTACTTATCAAATTCTGGATTATATCTTAAAAATTTGTTTAGAAATATAATGTGTTATTTTCTTAGAAATTCACTTTATTTACTTTTATTTAATAGTTATTATATTTCCAAGTTAGTGTATAGAACATACTATCCGTATTATTTAAATTGTAAGATTTAATTTATATGATTCAAAAATTAAAATTTCTATTTAATAGGCTTTTTTTCGTCACTTGGTATTAAGCGTCATTTTGAAGATTATATAAATATATATATTTATACACACTCCATTTCTTATCGTTTTATCTTCGTCGAACAACATCATACACAACAACGAAAACCGAGCGGTCAGTATAAGGCAACGTAGTAGTATTTTCCATATATATATATACTAGGTCAGGAGCCACGTATGCCTAGTTGGATGAAATAGTTTTTTTACAAAATATGTATGTATTCACCATATAGTAAATACGATATAATTCTCTACATGTGATACATAATTCCATTCAGGAAAAAAAAATCAATCTCAAAGAGTAACTGATAAGAAAGTCCCACCAGCACTTTAGTTCAATAAAAATTTATGTACTTTAAATTAAAGCAATCATCTTATGACAGGAGGATCATTATGATCCACCAATACGGCACCTCTTCAACTAATTTTGCACTTATAATTTGAAATATATCTATTTGATCATGACCAACAACAATAGTCATAGAGCTATGAGATTCACAATCAGGTTGAGAACTCCAGCTCTGAGATTCTCAATTCCAACATATGTAAATTCAAAAGTTTTATATATATAAAAAGATATATATCTATTGAGAGAGAGATTAACAATCGAGACCAATTAATAATTAGTATTTTTTTTGTGAATTTTTTTATATGAAGACAACTATATTCATAAAAGAATTACACAAAAATAATGATATAAATTGACGTAATTTTATTTGATTCGTTAAATCTATTTTATAATAAAAATAATTATATAATCTGATAAATCAGATCAAATCACGTTAATTTATAAAATTATATTTTTATAATATATTGTACCTAAATATTTTCTATTTAGAATGGCTATTAATGAATATTAAAGGAGCTTATTTGTGTCCGGCTATAAGCCATATATCAGATTTACTACTTTTTGATATATAACACATGCCGAATCATAATTTGCTGAAGAAAAAAGTTGGATTAAATAATTATAGGAAACCAAGCGTCAATAAATAATTCATCCATGCATGTGCATGACCTTTAACAGAAAAAAAGTGTTAACTTTAACGAAAAATAATAAAATCTATTAAATCAATAATTTCTGTTAGATAGATATTTTTTATATATAGAGAAATATATTATATATATTGGGTTGAATCGTAGTGTATGGTTTTTTCTAATAATTATCGAACTCGACGTACGTGCATTTAACATCGATGTGACCTCGATGCTCTCGTTGTTAACAATCCTAGGCCAAATAAAAAATAAATATTGGGAGTCATTATCCAAAAACTCCAAACCGATAAAATGGTTTGAGATGTATGGTCACATAAAAATTCAAAGATTGTTGGTTTTTTTTTTTTTTTTTTTTTTTAATTAGGGCGTGGAAAAAACATCTTTAGATAAATTTAGAAATTGAGTTTTATAATATTAATTGTTACAGATATGAGTTTTTTTGGACAACATCAAATTGATGTTTAATAAATATATTTAATTTAAATAAATAATATTTGTATTCTTAGGATGTGTAAATCTTACACACTCATTTTAAAAAAATAGTTAAATTTAAAATTTCCATAAAAATTTTATTTTTTAATAATAAATTCTATTTTTTTTTATTTATCCAATATTTACTCTCTATAAATTTATCTATCTATTTCTCTTAACGTTTGGTTGGTATTATATGATTTGTTGTGGTGGACAAGGAAACACCTTGTTGGCGGGCGAGGTTGTGTCGTGGTAGGCTGGTAGCTGATCAATAATCGACGTGGCAACATATATGGAGAGAACATTAATACAGTAGGTGGGCATAATTTCAGACTTCGAGCTAAGAAGTTTGTAACTTCTATATGAAACTCGTTCAAATGTAGTGGCGCAGTACTTCTAGACTTTTGACATTTTGCAAAAGCTAAGAGACTTTCTTTGAAGTATATATATTTCAAAACATGACAGCCCCAATGAACTTATTAATTTATTACCGGTTCTCCTTTGAAGTTTCTGTGAAAAAGAAAATGGAATTAATCTTGATTTGTAAAAGGCTGCTGTTTTTTTTCCTTAAGAAAAAGGAGAGGCGGGAGTAACAGAATAGCAATTCTTCTTAAGTGTGATCATAAGAGTCTATCTCCGTTGCAAAATATTTGGTTTGAGGCATAACTACTACCCTAAGGCGAACCTGTCACCACAACCAACCTAAAGTATTCAGCTGGTCCAAGGTTTATCTCATAATTTAAAAATCAGGCTTTATTACTATTAGTAGTTTCCACTTATGTTCTAATTCGAACTCCTGATCTCAAAACCATGAAATATCAGCTTGTACCAATTGGGTTCCTAACTTGGTGGTGTAAAAGGTTGTTGTTAAAAAAAATTAAAGTTGACCAAAAAAGGTAAAAACACATCAAATTCATGTGTATATTTTGTTTTTTTTTTTTTTTTTTGTTAATACTGAATGATAATAGTAGGAGTGAGAGGAGGCAATTTCTTTTATTGGAGAATTTGAAAAAGTTGTAATGATTAGATGAGATGAAATATTTTCACTATTAAAACGGGACACTACTACTAATAGTCTGAATTCATATATAAATTCAAAGTTGAAAATAATAAAAAAAAACCATTAAACCACAATTGAAATGGTATCAAATTTATGCATTTGATCTCTTTGAATGCATTATGAGCCGAAGATAGAAAAACATGAAGTTGCCCTGCCCATATGGGCTCCACTTTTCTACAGTACATTCGAAAGTTATAACTGGGCCCATCCCACGAGTAATGAAAGCTGTTCGGGTAGTTGAGTTTAGTTGCAACCTCCTCGGACAAATCCATTAAAGAAAATAGTTGGCCAGCAAGGCAAAAGAAAAAAATATAAAAAAATTATTTCACGTTTAAATTGTTTAAATTAAGATATTTGTATACCATCTTTTCATAAGAATGAATAATGCTATTCTAAAATTTTCATACCATATGTTATTTATATGACATTCACATATTTTGAATGATAATATTTTATTTGAATATTTAGATTTTAAAATTACTTTTTTTTCTAACATTTTTTAAACATTTTTAAAAAATTTAACAAACTAATAGTCATTTATTTAATTATTAAATTAAAAAAAATAAACTGTCAAATTGAAGAAGCAAACTCAAGCGGTATAACATCATTTTCCTTACTCTTATAGTAAATGGATAAAGCAAAATAAAAATCTTATGATATATTTTTGTCAGAATTAAATGGGAAGAATACAATCTATGTTTTCTTTTGATAGAATGTGATTTTTCTGCTTATTAAAAAGTACATCTTTAAAAGTCGCAGGAGATTATGCTCATCCAGTCATCCCCTAAACAAACAATTGTATAATTTTTCTGCTTTATTTTTCGGACGTTTGTTTGTATAATTTCATTATGAGCATAACCTTAGGATTTATAAATATAGATAACACTTTTAATAAATTGTATAATTTTTATCAACTTCATGTGTCTTTTCTCTTGCATTAAATTTGAAGAACAAGGAGGTTGCCATTAAATATAGATAACAATTTTAATAAAGCGCCTCCTTCTCTTGTAAAAGATCAAGGATTTCATATTTAATTTTTGTCGGAGGAGGCCCTGCTCCCTCTCACTCCCTTCTTCCTCTATTCATCCACATTATTTATCAATTTTTTTTTCACTTAATTTTATTTTGCTTTCTTCAAGATCAAAAAGATAAATCTATAGTTTTTCAACAACTTCTGAGAGACACGCATGACACAAGCAAATTCACAGGTAAAAAATTATTTAGAGAAAAGTTGTGGTTTTGCAAAAATCACTGTACGCAATCCTCACTCGTCACCCTTTCTGACATCTCTTATTAACACATGTATCAGATCACCTGACTCGCCATCATCATATCTTTCAGATATGATCTTTATGCTTGAAAAGAGACAAATGTGTTGTCTTCACAGGCTGTTACAGATTCTGAAGTCTACTAAAATTGGTCCAAACTGTAATTCATTCTTTTTCGTATCTATTTTACTGATTTTCTTTTTGATTTCTTTATTGTTAATTTAAAAAAAAAAGTTTGTCACTCGGACGTTTGTTTGTAGAGGTTGAATTCTCTCTTTCTATGATGGGTGATGTAGAGTCTCGGTTTAGATAGAAAGTATTATCTTTTAAACGTTTGTGTCTATAGAGAGTATTAATAATAGTAAATACCAGACTGGTCACAAAATGAAATAGTATACTGGTAGAGCTCCAAATGTATTATTTTGGTTTATGATGTCATGTTTGATATGGAGACATCCTAGAGTGTATTCGGTTATAAATGTAAATTTTTTTAATAAATGAATGATGATAGTTTTCTTTAAAAAAAAATTGAAGAACAAGTTTTACTTAAAAAAGAAGAAGAAGAAGGAAAAGACAGTTTTTAAGTTTTACACGGCAAAATAAACATATGTGAGGACATAGGTGCAACTTGCATGATACCAATGTCTACCTTCCAAAGACACTTGTTGAATAGCTTACGTGCCTCTCTTTCATTTCTTATCTAATGGCCAAATGCTCCGTCTGTACAAGCACAAAGGACACGCCCCCGCATCAACTTTACTACAAATTAAACATGGTTTTCCACGTTAATTAATAGTAATAAAATCTATTTAAACTCTAGGTCGAGCATTAAGCAATAAACTTTATAAGCTCTCTTGAATTCTATCTTCTTCTTTTTTTTTTTTTTTTTTTTTTTTTGAAAATTTAAAATTAGAGCTAAGTTTGAAGATTTTTCTTTATCTTTAATAATAATTATTGTTAGAGCAAATATATATTAAATATTTAATAAATACCTATGGATTTCAACCGACCCGAACTGATGGAGATCTGCATATGGTTTATCAATTGTATCGGTAATTATTAGATAATCACGAGTTATAAATATATAATATTTTCCGAAGCTAATATTAACTTTTACGTAAAAAAAAAAAAAAAAACAATTTCTCCTCTATTAATAGAAAAGAAAATCAAATCATTCCTACAGCTTTCTCCCTCTCTGTGTTTCTCTCTCTCTTTCTCTCTCTCATAAAATATATACGCAGTACGCTATACTTTTCTCTGCGAATCACTGTGCCTCAGTGAGCGAGTGGTGGTGTGGGGGGGTTTGGGCATGGCGATTTCAGCAGCAGCTGTCATCGTCCCACTGGGCATTCTCTTCTTCGTGTCGGGCCTCGTCGTCAATCTCATTCAGGTATTCCTTTCTGAATTGGCTTCGATTTGATTTTCGTCAAGTTCTTCGACCTTCGGAGTCTCTAATCTGGAAATCCGTTCGATTCCTCGGTTTTGCTTCGCTTTTTAGGGTTTGGGCTTTTCGTTTCTTGCTTTTTTTATTTATTATTATTTTTTGATTTCGTTGGTTGCTCGTTCTAGGTAGGGTTCGTCAGTGTCGTTGTAGGTCTTTTATTTTCAATTTCATTTCATTTGAGCCTCTCTCTCCCTCTCTCGCTCCCTATCATATGCAATGACTAAAGACTTGCTTCAGTTCTCTTTTTCTTTTTTCTTTTTTTCTTAGAAACTGGGGGGAGGACGCAAGAGATGAAATGTTGAATATTTGACTTTCCTTTACATCCAACCTTGCAAACAAAGCCCACTACTCGCTTGAGCTTATTAAAACTATTCCTCTTTTTTTTTTTTTTTTTTTCCCCCCCCAGGAATATAGAACTAGCATTTAAAGCACGTTTCACTCATTGTTTTCTTTTTCGCTGTTTTTATTTTTATTTTGCTTCAATTGACAGAATGGTCGTCTAATTTTTTTTTATCTCTCGATGAGTGCACCCAGTTTCTTTTTATTTTCTCCGCTTACTTTCTTCGGTTATTTTCTTTGTGATGGAAGGAGGGGGTTCAGTTGGGAACGCACTTGAATTAGTTAATGTAACGAATGTTTCAATCTTCTTTTCAGGCAACTTGCTTTGTCCTTATTCGGCCACTGTCCAAGAGTACGTACAGAAGGATTAACAGAGTGGTCGCAGAATTGTTATGGCTGGAGCTTGTATGGCTCGTCGATTGGTGGGCAGGAGTTAAGGTGTCCATCACCTTCCTTATAATTTAATTTTATGGATCTTACATCTATTTTAGACTCTCAGTTAATTTATAATAAATTCATAGAGTAATATCATTTACTCATTCATGGCATGGTTCTATATGATACAATGTGATTATTGAAGATCTTTTGTAATATACATTTTAGTAGCCGCTCGTAACAAATGCCGTGACACGTGCTCGAATAATAAATTTTTATAATGAAACTGTGTTCATGATGGTACAATGAGCAGATTGAGTTCTAATTCTTAATCATGAAACTGCTTTCACGATAATACAATGGAATATTTAATGGAAAAGTGTAATCCCTTTTCTTTATATTTCTACCTGACATACTTTTCTAAAGAATGATGACCTGCTATGATGGAACCTAATTGGTAACATGAAAGGTATTCCTCATGAATGTGGATTTATGGTTTACTTTGTTGGAGCATCTGGAAAATTAAATCTTGATCACTGAACCCTTCTGGCTGCAGATCCAAGTATATGCAGACCATGAAACCTTTCAATTAATGGGTAAGGATAAAACTCTTGTTGAGTGAGGGTATTTCTGTACCAAAAAATTCCTAGTAGCTTACCTATATGAACATGTTGTGATCCTTTTGCAGGTAAAGAACATGCACTTGTTCTATCCAATCACAGGAGTGACATAGATTGGCTCATTGGATGGGTTATAGCTCAGGTGCATGATTTATTATGCAGTGACTCTAATCATGTGCATGCTTGTGCGTACTACCAGTGCGTTTTTGTATATTGTGGGCTTTACTTCATGAGTGCTCATTGATAGCCAACATACACTTGCCACTTTTATGTACTTACACATACTTGACAAGAAACATCTAGCATAGAACCATATTTGTATGCATGTATGCCTATCTATATAGAGAATTTGTAATGGTTATGTTATTACTTATTCGTTCACTTCACATTCTTCAATTTTTTTTTTTCTTTTTGTATTTTGTTATTACTTATCAAGCCACACAAACCTACATATCATTCAAGTGTGCATCTTAGTACGATCTATCATACTGCTTTATGTGAAAACTAGTAATATCGATGTCAATGGTTATGTTTTATGCTGCTAATTGATTGTTGAAATTAATTTATGACAGCGGTCTGGTTGCCTTGGAAGCTCGTTAGCTGTAATGAAGAAATCGTCGAAAACCCTTCCGGTAGGTTTCTGCCTTGAAGATTCTGTGTGTGAGCTTGAGATGAAATTTGCCGCGTCCGAAGTTCAGCTTAAATTTATTTATTTATTTTTATTGGCACCGGGTGTTTGGAACAAATTCGACTATTCAAGAAATTGTTTGCCCCTAAGGGTTTGAGCCTTAACCTGGAGGGAACATACCACCAAGATCAAGGCTTTTACTACTTGAGCCAACTCCTAGGGGTTAAAGTTCAGCTTAAATTTTTGATCGATCTTTGTATTGAAATTACATTCTAACTTATTAGATGAACATGAAAGTAAAAATATTGGAAATACTTAACCAGTTAAAATTGGACTACCATTGTTAAGTGTTACTCTTGTACCTTCAACAGGTATGATAACTTAGGGAATTCAGATGCTATACAACATGCATGATTCTATGTCCTAATGGGAGGGAAGTGGGAAGCAAAGTTGATATCCCGGCATTAATCTAGGAAAGGGAATGCAATATTAGTACAAGTTCTTTGGAGTTTTGGCTTGAGTCTCTTATCTGTTTTCTTGTTCCTCTTTACGTGTCATCCAGCAAAGGCATTCTTATTGGCTTGTTTTGAGCGAGGAGTGTTTTACACGTTTACTTATATATTGAGGATCAAGTCTGTATACAATTTATGCAGGTCATAGGTTGGTCAATGTGGTTTTCTGAGTATCTTTTTCTGGAAAGAAACTGGGCCAAGGATGAAAGCACGTTAAAGGTACGTATGTGTAATTGAGTTTCTACTCACACAGGCACACAAAAACTCAATATACAAAAATTCCCCCACACATTTTTAAAGGCATACATCTTTCTTTCTTTGTGTTTGTGTGTCTGATTGCAATACCCCTTTGATCTCATTTGCATCTTGTGGGTTGTCTGCAGTTAGGTCTTCAACGGTTAAAGGACTATCCTCAGCCCTTCTGGTTGGCTCTGTTTGTAGAGGGAACTCGCTTCACACAGGCAAAACTTTTAGCAGCTCAGGAATATGCAGCCTCATCAGGGTTGCCCATTCCTCGTAATGTTTTGATTCCTCGTACTAAGGTCAGATTCTCATTGCACTTTACCTTTTTTTTTTCTGCAAATTAATTTTTTCTTCTCTTCCTTTGACTTACGTTATATCATCATCCACTGTACAGTGACACCCTCTAACTTTGCCCCACTTTTAGGTCCCCCCCAAAAAAAGGAAAACTTATGGCAAAAAAAAAAAAAAAGGGAAACAACTGAACTGATTACTAAGTGGTTTGAAAACCAGATGGTTTCTTAAGAAAAGAAGTGGAACCAGATGATAACTAGTATAACAAGGCTACTGGATATTTATTTTGTCCCGTTATAATTCCACTTCTACTATGAGGTTTTTACTTGTAGCATCATAATTCTGTTTTATTTTTTTATGGATGGGATCAATGGTAGTCTTTAAACTTATGGATTTTTTCTTGTAAATTGTACATTTGCATGGCCACATCCCGCATATGGGCTCTTTAATATCCATTGTCTTGCTTTCAGGGATTCGTTTCAGCTGTAAGTCATATGCGATCATTTGTTCCGGCCATTTATGATATAACAGTGGCTATTCCTAAAAGTTCCCCTCCACCTACAATGCTAAGACTCTTTAAAGGGCAGCCTTCTGTGGTAAGCAAACTAAAGTAGTAAGTTTTCTTTTTTTTTTCATTTTGTTTTGTTTTTGTAAAACCACATAACATAATTTTTTTGATGGGTAATAAATTAAAACCTCATAACATAATTCGTATTCTTCTTTTGTGTTCTGCTTGTAAACAAGTGAGTTTGAATGTTTCCTTTTGCATTCATGCTAGGTATATTTGTTTTATTTTATCTACAGCATTCTACTATGTCATATTTGGACCTGGAACTTGATGTATAACTTTGCATTTCAATTATGTTCATTTTTGTGAGGCTGCAGATTTTCTACCAACATTTGATTACCCTCTGTTGAAGCAGCCTTTTCGTACTATCTATATTGTTTTAGGGCGTTATTTATGCCTCAATAGCACATTGTTTATGGCAAAGAATGTAAGAATGGTTTTGAATTGGAGAGGTTTCTGATTTTTTCAAATTCTCTCACGTTTTCTTGTTAAAATGAATGAGCATATCGGCTCAGGTGCAAGTCTGGAGCTGTCAGTTATTGTTATGACTAGGAGTAAAATAAAGCATTATTACCACTACTACTAGTCCGATGGCAAGAAACCATTCAATAGCACATTGTTTATGGCTAAGATTGGGGAAAGAAAAATACTCATTGTTTATATCTAGGCTATGTTTGGTTGTTAAAGTGATTTCAACCCTTCTCAAATCTATCATTGATGGGATCCACTACTTTTTCAACTTCCCATTAAAAAAGTTAAACCCATCTCAACCTACTTCATAAATTCAAACACATATCTTCATCTATTTACATTCAAACACATCTTAATGGGACTCACAAATACTACTATTCACAGATCAACTTAGATCATCTGAGATCACCTTAGCATCCAAATGCAACTGAAGAGACAATGATAGAGAAGATTGGAGATTGATAAAGGACAGTAGAGGGGAGATACGATCTAAAAGGGTTAGAGAGAAGAACCAGCTGAAGGTGGAGAGAGAGAGAGAGAGAGAGAGAGAGAGAGAGAGAGCATAAGCTTCCACATTTTCCTCAAATATTAATACTTTTCTGTTGCTAAATTCTGCGGTTAAGATTCAAGAAGCTTTAGCTATGCTTCACTATATTTGGTTGGTTCATGTAATGAAAAGCATGTACGGCTGACTCTACTGCAGATGCACGTGCATATTAAACGGCATTTGATGAAAGACATGCCTGAAACAGAGGATGCTGTTTCACAATGGTGCAAAGATTTGTTTGTTGCCAAGGTGCATACTATGCTTTCTTTCAGTGTTGTGCTAATGTGGTATCACAATTATGCAAATCTGAAATTTTTATTATGGAGATACTATTATTGACGCCTAAATATACAGCTAATTTACCTGGTTGTGCGTGCAGTACTTTTTATCAGTTTTCTTGTGCTTATCTGGGTGTTTGCTTTTGGCCTACCAGGATGCATTATTGGATAAACATATTTCTGAGGACACCTTCAGTGATCAAGAATTGCAGGATACTGGTCGGCCATTAAAGTCTCTTTTGGTGAGATATATATATATTTTTGATCAGTAAAAAGTAAGTTTCATTAAAATGAATGAGAATAGGCATAGCTCATGTACACAGGGAGTATACAATAGAAAACACCTAAATACATTCTCAAAATACTAAATTAGAGACAAGAACTCATGTACACTATTTCCATTAAGAACGATGGCTGAAAACCATAGGAGTAAAGTGTTTATGAAAAAATTCTGAAGCTCCGCCATTGTGCACTCCCTATCTTCAAAGCACCGTGCATTCCTTTCCATCCAAGTACACCACATGATGCATAACGGGATCATCTTCCAACCTACTGCAACCTAAGAACAACCTTGTGTACCCTTCTAACAAAACAGCTGACGCATGACTCCGTTTTAACCTGGGTGGTTTTTGTTTTGCTGTTCTGGTGTTGCATGGTTTTTTATCGGAATAACAGTAATTAACTTACTCATGCTTGAACAGGTTGTTACCTCTTGGGCATGTCTGCTTATATTTGGGGCTCTGAAGTTCCTCCAATGGTCTTCACTTCTGTACTCGTGGAAGGGCATTGCACTTTTGGCATTCGGTTTGGCCTTTGTTACTTTCCTTATGCACATCTTGATCCGGTTTTCGCAATCAGAGCGCTCCACCCCTTTGAAGATCGCTCCAGTGAAGCCCAATAACATGGAAGAGCATCTGGCAGACAAACAGCACTAACTCACTGGATGAGCGTATCATACTCGTAGGTGTGTCTTACCTTTTTGTCTGTTTCCATTTTAATCCTCTAAGTAGTGCGTCTTTGTTTTTGTTTTGTTGTGTGTGTGTGTTTTTTTTTAAATTTTTTGTATAACATGGTATGTATGAATACCAATTCATCATTCGGCTGGTCAATTATGGTAATTCGACTCTGTAAGATGATTGTGGCACTCTGTTTTGACCTGCGACAAATGTTTTTTCCTTTTTATTCTTTTTTCTGCTTGATAAGCCCCAATTAGAAAGAAAGGTTCAATAACAAACCAGTATTGCAATATAATATGTATACATATATGTGTGAATGTATGTATATGTGGTGTGTGGTATGTGGAGATGATGAATAGAATTTTCCAACAACATTCTATGTGGAATTCGTATGTTATATGATAATGGATGCCTAGTCTTTTTCATAGTAAGTGAAGGGTGGGTGTTAATTAATTAATTCATTTGATGTGATTGGTGTGAAATTTTAGAGCTGTGCTACGGATCAACTACTGTTCACGGCTGATCCGTAGCACTTGTGACGTGTTTACTTCTTTATTTCTTTCTCCTTTTTTTTTAAATAATAAAATTTTTATTTATCACTCATCCCTCGGCTCTCTCAACAGCTCTCTCTCTCTCGTTCTCTCTCTCTCTCTCTCTCTCTCTCTCACATTAGCTCTCTTAGCAACACAGTGTATTTTGAATTCAAAGATGTGCAATTTAGATGATACCACGTAGGATTTGCAAAATGTATTATCTAAATAGTGGTTGCTCCTAATATTATTTTGAAATTTTATTGACTTTCTGTCACTTGCGGTAGCATTTTTTAATTAAGGTGCGGTTTGGATAGTGATGAATAGTGAGTTGAGATGAGATGAGTTGAGATAAAAGTTGAATAAAATATTATTAGAATATTATTTTTAATATTATTATTATTTTGAGATTTAAAAAGGTTGAATTGTTTATTATATTTTGTGTAGAATTTTACTTATAAAAAAATAGTTTGTGTGAGAATTTAAAAAAATTGTAATGATGAGATAAGATGAATTAAAATCGTTTCTCAATCCAAATGGCTCTAAGGGTAGTGTTAGTGTGCCGTTGAGCTTTGACCGCATGGCGTAAATCAATACAGTAATAGTCACTTCCTTAATCAGTAAGTAAAAGAAAAAAATAAATAAATACATGAATGGTTAAAATGAAGGGATAAAATGAGGTGATTTAGTAGCATTATTCTTTAATTAATGGAGATTATGGTTTTCTCCGCTTCATTGAATTGCTTTCACTCTTTTTTTGTTTTTGATAATTGTGGGTGTCTGGGCTAGCTTTCGCGTACCTCGACTAATCTTATGGGGCCTTGAAGTTAACGATCAGATAAACTTCTAGTGGTCTTAAGGGGACTCGAACTGGTGATCATTGGAGAACAAATCCAAGATCAGACTAGCTGAGTTACCCCTTAGGGATTGAATTGCCTTCACTCTTATTGATCCAAAGTTTGCCAAGAAGAATTTCAATATCTTTATAATATTTATATAGTGTTATTCACCATCTCTTTTATCATAATCTTCTCATCATTTAATAATTTATATTAAATAATTATAGATTATTTATTATGTTTCATTTCTGAACCTATAATTTAATGTTACGATAAGGAATGTTGAGAGGGTGACAATAAAATTATATTGGCTGCAGATTTTTATTTTTTATTTTTGATAGGCAAGATAAAATTGTATTGATGGAAGATTGAGCGTGGTCCAAGTACACACTGATTGCAGAATCTCTGTACATGTACATCTGCTGCTACCTCTCTGAGAGAGTAGTATAAGGATGTTGTCTCCGTTAAGCACCCTCAGTCTACTGTTATTATTGTTATTTTTTTAGAACAGCTACTTAGGTGAAATTGAAGTATTTAAGGCGGGTAATGAATAGTATTCTCTTACTATCTATTTATTCCTTAATAGTGTATTTGAAGTTTTTTTTTTTTTTTAATAATTTTTTTAAAGTTTTTTTTTAACATCCTCAATCGTTAAAAAAAATTTTTTTTAAATATAATTTTACTAATAATCATTTATTTAACCATTAAATAAAATTAAAATTTTTAAAAAAATTAAATACAAAATAAATAATAGGAGGTATGTTATTATCCATTTCAGGCGGTATAACCAAAGGAAACCTTTATGGTAATGGTATGCAGACTGCATCGTCACGTCATTCCCAGGCCCCTGTCCAGCAGGACGATACGGACGTCTTCCTTTTCTATTTTTTGTTTATTATTTCTTGTTAACATTTTAGCTAAATTTCACCAAATGTGTTTTAAATAATTCACTAGAGAATTTGAGAGTTTTATAATATGTAAAAGAATAACTGAACAGGGTGCAAATTGAAAGAAATTGATGATTTGGGGGCACTAAATTAGTAGTTTTGATTTTGATCACTTGAGGTGCAATAATTTCATATTGTGGCATCATGGAGGTGGCTCCAAAAATAAATTTAATCACATAGCATGCTACTTAGATACGCGTTCATGTGATATCAGTCGACAGTCGTTTAATGAAAAATTCCTTTGAAGAACTGGAAAATGATGAAAAGAAGAACGAAAAATAAATGTGCAGCAAACGTCTGATTAAGAAGTAAAATTCTGCCATAAAAAAGAAAAAGAAAAAAAAGAAGTAACATTCTGGTATATAATATCCACAATAATAACAGACGGCCGTCATTCAAAAAAAAAAAAAGAAAGAAAGCATGTGGACATGTCACAGTGGTACCCCCTTGTACACATTTCAAATTGAGATTCTCTCAAATTATCTTATTTCAAGTGGATGGATCGCATTTGGAGAGAGATACATGCAACCCCCATAAAAGACATGTATCTCTCCGAATCTAACCATCCAAATTGGATAAATGATTGAAGAGGATTTCAATTCCCCGCCATTAACGAGCAACACTGATCTTTTTCATCAAGGTATACATGTTGATAATGGATGAAAATGTAATTGCCACATGCTCATGCACACGAGAATGTACAGTGAATTTACGAGGCCGAGGGTTCAGCTCCATCATGTAGGGCACAGCAAACAGTTGCTTTGTGATGTCCCTGATACACCTTGATATCTTCGCCACTTGACATGGACCAAAGTCTTGCTGTCGTATCCGAGGAAGCTACATGGATGAAGGATGGAGGTGCCAAAATTAATTTTGATTATAATAAGGATATGGAGTAGGAGGAGCTGCTTGTTGCTTGATTCTAGAAAATGTATTTGATAGAGTTGTGTTCTAAATTAAATAGTTTGAATGAGAATTTTTTCTTAATCATGCCTGTAAAAAATTATTTAATAGCCATAGCCTAAACCCTACTAAAACCAATCAGCCTTGGAAAACAAAGGAAGTCTACAAGGCCCAAGAACTCAAAACTATGAGCTGCTAATACAAGTACCTGTTATAAGATAGGCACCATCTACGGAGAACACACAGTCCCAGACCCATCTTTGATGTCCTGGTAAGCACATGGGTAGCAAAATCATATCACCATGTTGGCTCAATAGCATCTATCGGGTCAATTTTTGACATGTAAACAAACATAGTAAGTACAACAGAAAGTTGAGATTTCATGAATACCTGTTAGAGTTTTCTCTAACGTGAAGCCATCAACATTCCATATCCTGACAGTATGGTCAGAAGATGCAGTTGCCAGATATCTAGAAAATGCAATGCCAGCAGAAATTAGCAAACATCTCATACTAGCAAGAACACTAGGTATAAACAAAGGCAATTTGAAAAAGTGGACTCATTTGATGCTCTAAAAGAATAGAGAAAATGAAGATATGGATACAAGGAGTTGCCTCTGTGGTTCACAGAACTCAGGTGAAAGTAGGCACTTAAGTATATATCCCTTGTGTGCTTGCAGCTTATGAAGTGGCTCAAAGTTTGTCATAGTCTGCAAGAATATACATTCCACATGGCATAAGTCAAACATGATATCAGAGTAACATAGACAATCAACTCCATCAACTCAACTGTGCTTTCTCATAAAATTTTCAAGTGCTTCAATGTGGTACCTGGGTCCCTCGCAATAAGCGCCAAACATAACATGTCCCATGATTATTTGCAGCGACGACCAAGCTCCCATCCCACATGACGGTGAGAGACCGTACAGCAGTATCAACCTCTGGCACCTACACAAACACCACAGAATGGAGATAATTTTAAGCACACCTCTTCTAAGTCAGAGAGAGAGAGAGAGAGAGAGAGAGGATAGCAATGACATCCTAACAGCCTAAGCTTCAAAGAGAGGCATTCTTTTTTTGGAGATTTTTTTTTTTTTTTTTGATGGGTTTTCGGTTTCCCTCTTTGACTTGTGCAAACAAAATCCCTTTTGATTAGAGGACCATCTTAACATTCAATTGCATGGTACAAGAATATATGTGAAGACCTAAGAATTGATTTCAGATGCTTCATCACAAAATCATGCTATAAATACAATCATTAAGGTTTTATGACATGACCAGCTGAATCAGTCATCCTCAATTCCAAGGCCTTAGAGCTTTCCCACAACACAAAATTAGGTGTCCTGTGCTTTCGGGGCAGTTTTCAGTTAGAGGTCACACAAGTCATATCTTTTCTGTTACTCTCATCAATAATAAAATATCTAACTTATTAAGAAATGAGTTTCCTATGGTAAAGAATAACAGTCTGATATCTGTCACAAACAGAAAAAGTTCCAACAGAAAAAATATGACATACTGAATTTGCAATCCTTATCCCAGAAAAAAGGTGAGATGCACTGGGTAAAAAAGAAAAACAACAAAGCATACCAATTCGCAGCTGCATGAATTTGCTGTTAAATCCCACACACGAATATTCCCGTTTTGGTCTCCTGATATAAGTTCGGTCTGCAAGGCGAAATAAGTACAATTATATTAACAAGTTAGACAAACAATCAAAAGCACTACCATGAAGCATAGTAAACACCAAATACTCAACCATCTAATTATTTTGCAATCATATTGTGTAATAATTTAATGATCCAAGCATTATGTATTATTGCAGTAGTCAAAACAAAAGCCATAAAACTTTCCTATGCTTATACTTAACCAGTCAACCTGAAGCTATTATATTTAATCAGTCAACCTGGTTTGGGTGGAGCACAACAGTGTTGACAGCTGCTCGGCTTTCATATTCCCTTTGACAACCTGGAGCCCTGCACTTGATCTAAAGAGTAAGTCTAAGTAATATAAAAAAGGGCACACAAAAAAATAATAATAAACATAGACCAGCAACACGTTTGTTGGGGAAGGTTTACTTTACCTCAAATCCCAAATCTTTACTGTGCCGTCCTCAGAACCTGAATACATCCAATTTCCATCGCATTGAAACCCCACTGCCATCACATTATTAGTATGTGAATCATAGCTCATCACCTGTCATGAGTCAGAGAAAATAACCCACATCAGCCTATAGAAGAACATGGTAAAAAAAAAGGGGGGGATGAAATTGGTTTTTTTTTCCCCTTATGATAAATAAAAACCAGACTAGCCATGCGACACACATACTGGTTGAGGGCTGCTAGAGTTGACATCAAACAATCGAATGTGAGGATTACCAGCTGCAGCCAGGTAGCGTTTGTCTGGGGTTATCTCAAGCCGATTGACATGCTGTGTGTATCAAACACGGTGAATCAGATCCATCACAAAAATTTAGAATCATCAGAAAATCTAATAAAAGACTGAAGGCCGACAAATAGTGTGGGTCGAAACAAAGAAGATATTCAAGTTTATACTTTTTATTCTTTGGAATTATGACCTAAAACGTGAACAGAAATAATGATTCATTCTGAGTTTAATGTTTCACATATATTTCATAAAGCCGATGACTTCATTGTGTATGCCATAGATTTGTATAAGAAAAATAATCTCGAAGCTCAAGTGAGTTCATTTAAACAAAACATACGACCAAATCATAGGCAAAGAGCATTAAAGGAACAAAGAAACCGAGGATTTAGGAACAAACCGAATCCGGGTATTGGATGGTACGGTAGCAACGGCCGCTTTTGGCCTCCCAAAACCGAATTGTGTGATCATAGCTCGCCGTTGCAAGTATCACAGACGGTTGGGTCATATCAATCTAATCAATATTAACACACAAGTTAACTAAACATTAAATTAACCCGAAAAGATCAACAGATAATACGAAGGCATGAAAAAGTAAAAAGCAAACTAAAAACCCGGTTTAATAATAGAGAAAGAAAAAAGGAAGATGCTTTATACGAAAGAAGGTAAAATTAACCTCTTGATGCAGTCAAACTTGTGGAATTAGGGTTTTGAGGGGTTTTGGCGAGCTGCAGAGAGAGCGAGGCATTCTAATTTCTGGTTAGTGTTTAGATCTCTGCGAAGGACAGAGGGTCCTCCTGTCTTTGTTGCCAATTCTCTTACGAGTTGGGATTTTGGGCTGTTTCAATGGGAGAAACTGGACAACCTTAATGGGCTGTCTCAGCCCAATAGTGTCTTGCGTTTTTTTCTCCTTCCCCCCCCCCCCCCCCCCAAAAAAAAAAATAATAGTAATCTTCTGCTTCTTAACAAATAATGCAAGAAAAAAAGAAAAAAAAACTTCTAGCCCCAAAAACCATATATATAACTGGATCGGTTCCAAATCTCTTATGTAGAAATAATAGGAATTATCATTATTTTTAAATAATTAATTCCAAACTGTTTTCCTATTTTTAATGCACAAACGGACAAACTTCTAAAGATAAAAACTATGGAGTTAAGGAAAAAGAATAGTTCCAAGTAGGGGAAAAAAAAAAAACCCTTTATATTAATTTTTGGGGCTATTGATGCGGTTTTTCCCTTTTTTTCTTTGGGTCTTATTCCCGGATTGAAGGTAGTTTCTTTTAAAAAGTGAATTCTTAGGGAGATTCGAAATGGTACAAAATTTCAATTATGTAAGCAAAAAGCTATTGAAAGTGGGAAAAAAAGTTTAAAAAACTGTTGAAAGTGACATCGTACTCACCTCCATATATAAAGGCGAATAAACTACAAACTAATGAAAGAAAATGACCATAATTTTGAACTTTCTCAATTGTTTGATAATTTGCGGGAATTACAAGGTTGGTGTTTGGGATATAATCCCAACTAATTTCAATATGCACAAATCTTTAACAAGGAATTTCTGTGGAGCATCTCTCAAGCAATAATTCAAATGAGAATTCTTCCAATTCGGTGGTCCCCAAGTATGAATAGGAAATCTCAAATCTAGAACGTCCGCACTGATCTTGTCAAGGCCATTAATACGCTACCACCTCTTTAAGATTAAGGTTGTCATGTTTGGTAAGTGAAGGAGAGTCTGAGACTACTTCATTATTATTTACTATTATTCACAAATAGTTTATTATTTTTTCATTATTATTTATAGATCATTAGATATCAACTCAGCATACAAACATAGTTTAACTCTCTCAAATTAACAGAGTTAAAATGGAGTACTCGTTACTCATTAGGAGTTGGGACGTGGTTAGGTGGGGGTCCTCGTGTGGACTGCGTGCAAGCAAGGGTGGTAAGCGGCCAGCAGTCTTGCATTGGATTGCGTATGGAATATATATAACATCGGATTAACTTTAGCTGCTTAATTCCACATTCACGCACATGACAGATCCCTTTTCTCTGTTTGTTTAGGGGCTGTTTGGATTGGAAGGAGTTGAGATGGTTTGTAAATAGTAGAATAAGATATTTTATGAATATTATTTTTTAATATTATTATTATTTTAAGATTTAAAAAAGTTAAATTATTTATTATATTTTGTATATGAATTTAAGAATGTTGTTTGGGATTTAAAAAAATAAGATTGTTTGGTGTGGGAATTTGAGAAGATTCTTTTGGGATTTGAAAAAGTAATAATGTTTATTATATTTTAGTGTGAGAATTTGTGAATATTTTTTTGAGATTTGAAAAAAGAAAATATTATTATATTTTGTGTCGGAATTTAGAAAAGTTATAATGATGAAAATGAGATAAGTTGAGATAGGTTGAGATGAGTTTTGAAAACAAACAACCGAATGTAATTTGGGGAGTTCGATATTCAACCCCATATATACCAAGTAAATAATTAATGAGTTTTGCGAGAGCATAATTCTTTTATGGAATATTGGAAATAAAGGCAAGAAATAATAAACTAAGAAAAAAAAACCATAACTTAATCGATCATAGTTTACTGGGATTAATTTTTAATTGTTCATATATATACTGATCAAATTATTCCAAATGCATTAACCTCTTATATTTACTATTATCGTTGGTTTTTATTTAAAAAAAAAAAAAAAGAGGATGGTACTATAATTTTATTAGTAGTCCTCATTTATGATGGAGGAAAACGGTTGTTACATCTATAGATCCCTGGGAGTACAAATAATTAAAGAAATTCAAACCCAGGCATAAAAAAGAAAACCTAAAAGCTCCCAACTAGAATACAAAATATCCAAAAGGAAAAATATACTTAACCAAGTATATATAAAAAGCCAATCTAAAAACCTGAAAGAAAACAAACACAAAGAAGCCGCACACATAAATATATATATAAATTAAAACAACAAAAAACAATTAAATTAAAAGTAGCTTACCAATAAAAGCCTACTGATCCGCAAATAAGGAAGACTAAGTTTGTCCATGCGAAGAATGCCTCTTAAATTTATGGGCAATCTATCTCTATCACCTGTTCAATCCAAATCTAAACCCCTAGTTCCACTCTTAGCAAGAGAATCAACCACCGCATTTCCTTCCCGATAAATATGTTTTACGCAGTATTCCATAGACTCAAAATAAACATGAAGCTCATCCTAAAAATCCTCTAAATACCATATATTACCATTATTGTTATTTTCAATATTAAGTGATGATTATATCAATATTAATGGAGAGTCTCAATTCAAATATTTGATTTAATATAATCTCTTAATTATTAATATCAATGGATCTGTTGAACTTAATGGGGTTCTTTGAAAAGTATTGTCGTGTAAAACCTTTGATATCATTAGAAGAGCTAGCCTACTCATGATGAAGTGTCTTGATCAACATGCAGTCGAAATGTCAAATCCAGGTTGGAGCGTGGTTTCCTTGGGCAGGCAATTAAGGTAGCAAGCCATGTTTTCTTGCCCTTAATTTGACGTTCACCTAATCTTTTGTCGTCTCTGAATCTGACTACGCAAGCTGCATGCATGCAATATCGTTTTCGAGCTGAATGCAGGGATTGGCCCTTCAATTAGTAGCTAAAGAATGCTGGTCGATACCTCTGATCATTGATTTCTGTGTATGTATGTCATGCTGATCATGAGTATGCCCGATAGAAGTACAGCATTGGAAAACTATGAAGATTTGCTGTGTATATATGTCATGAGCATGCCCGATAGATCAGGCCGCAATTTAAGGAGATAATAAGACCATTACTAATGCATGTATGCATTCTACATGCATGGCAGTACTACTGCATGTATGCTTTGTTTTAGATTAAAAAAAAAATCCCTTTCACTTTAAACACGTACAAAAACACCAGATTTTCCCAAACTCAAGACAAACTTCATCCCCCAAAAAAATAAATCCAAACATGAACTTATATTACAAAACATATTGCGGTTTTTTTTTTTTTTTTTGAGAATTCTTAAAAATTGATCAAGAGGATTTTAATTACCAAACATGCGCAACCGCGTCCTAGCTAGGTGCTCTTATTTGATTAATCTTCCCGATTCACATGATCTTCTATGGTCACATTGCCTGAGATTATATATACATATATATATATATATATTTATATTCCGTTATCACTTTGTTGTCATGAGATTGATTGCAGGTAGCAATCTTCCCCTAATATAGATATGGTTGTGCGTGCGTATTTGAACAAAATGTATATAATGTCATGGCTACTTCAAGTAATTCCTATTGAAGTTTTTGGCGACAAGATCTATCAAGAGAAGCCTAACAAAAAAAAAAAAAAAACAATATAATTTTGAGGTGATTTGTCAGTGCATGCAGGGCAGAGATGTTTGGAAATGTAGTGTCTATAACTTTATATATATATATATATATAAACATCTTGCAAGTTACAATGCAAATTAACATGACATACAGTACTCCTGCTGTCTTGGAAACTGGATAAAATTAAGCATGTTCATATGGATCAGCATGGGATATAATACGTCTGATCAACACAACGTGCGGCTCCCTTTTAGCAGATGTTAGAAATTGTTCCCTTTTCGGCTTTTCCCATATATATGTATATATATATAGATATATATAAATCGGCTGTAGTTTTTTCTTTATATAATCCAATAATATTGCATTAAATTAAAAACACGAGTCTGAGATGAGGAATTTTCCTTGAATTTTAAAGCAATGTAGGCCGGGCTAGCTTTGAGCTTGGAGAGGGAAAGGGAGAGGATGAGAGAGAAAGGAGGGGTAATTTTTTAAGCAAAAGGAGAGGGGGGGGGGGGTAATTTGGATGTTCCAAGATACAACCCTTTTTTTTTTATAGCTTTTGTCGTATAATGGCAACTAAAAAGCACATAAAGGAATCTTTAATTTGAGATTCGTAATTAGTCATGTAAACATTTGATCGTATAATAAAAATGCATATAATTGATATATATGGCCCTTTTTCTTGTGGGTATGGGGATAATTGCTACCTTTTGTTTTCCTAATTAAGTGAGAAAAGTGAAAAAAATAAAAATAAAAAAGTGAGAAAAGTGAGAAAAGTGAACTGACTCTGGTAAATCATGTAAGATTTATTTCAATTATTGAAAGGTATAAAAATCGAATAGAATTGAATACCAATTAAAGAAAAAAAGTTCCTCGGGAATCAAAAAGTTATTCGCTTGTACATGAAATGATTAGTTGCATGCAGCCAAGATTATAAAAATATTGTTTTCCTTGTTTCATTCCTAATATTGATCTACAGCTCAATCTCCAGAAGAGTTATTTTATTTTTAAGTTTATTTGTAAATCATATTTATATCCATGTATTTAAATAATAAAATTTAATTTATAAGATTCAAATTTTAGAATTTATCTTTAAAATTAAATTATGTAATATAAAACATTTTAGATAATATATTATTCTAAACAATGATCATTTGAGAATAAAATGAGAGTACTTACCGGCCTGAGGGCAGGAATCGAAGGTGGAATTACCATGATGTTTATATATATATGTGTGTGTGTGTGTGTGTATAATTGTATGTTGATTAATTAACAAACTTAACATAGTTTAAAACTGGACAATCTAAGGGTCGACAAAGTACTCATGAAAAAATGTAGAAGAATACGTACGTTATTGATGACATGCATACGAGGGTCGACACGGATGAAACTGGAACAATCATACTAATTAAGTGTGGTTGGTATCTTATTCCAAAAGAAAGAAAAAAAAGAAATTAGATAAATTACCATAATTCTAGATGGCAACAAAATTATTTTCCTAATTAATATCCATTAATGCCATTTCTTTAAAGGAAAAGCGCGCGAAAGTGATTGGTCGTGAATTAAAACTCTTGATCTGTGATTTTAGAAAAATATATACGCATTCATATTTCAAGTGAAGTAGATATAGAAATTGGTAAAGCCTAGATTTAAGGTAGACCATATATACCTTCATGGCCACAAATTTAGACATCAATATACCAACTATGCAACAAAAATGGACCCTTCGCTTTCCCTTTTATATGGATGCATGCATGTCCTTTCCCTACATTGTCAGAAGCCCGGCCGTCTCTCATGAAACCCTAAAACCTAGTGACAAAAAAAGGGGCCCCATAAGAGCGAAGTGATGAGAACCCGTGCTGGTCAGCCAGCTTTGTAGCAAGACCTAGCCGGTACTCCTGATCTCTGATATATATCATCTATATATGTGCTTTGGCATAAAAATTAAAAAAAAAAAAAAAAATTTCACTCACTCTCTGTCATTTGCTATTCTCTCATTATTACCCATTGGATTTCCTCGCACACAGCCAAGAAAACTTTCGATCATCCACGTGAAATATGGAGCATTTCATATCCTCCATCGATCTCATTGATTTCTGTAAATTACAAGCCATTATTAATTATAAAGATGGGACGTACATCTTAAAGTCATCCGGATCAAGGTCGACAAACGTTACAGAAGAGATCAAAAAATGCACTGAACCAGCCGACTAGCTAGAGATCAACATGAAATGCGAGGCGACAAGCAAAGCAAAAATCCCTGGTAGCTAGCTAGCTAGCTAGTGACATTCGGTCGTTTCGCTGTATATGCTGCATGCAAGCCTCTAATCCATTTTTCTTGTTCATCTTTTTACTTTGAAAAATCAATCGTTAAAATATATAATCGGGGCAGTCAGTTAATATTTGGGCAAAGAGCAGGCCGGGGATGTGGAGAACTGGGATTTACTACCAACTTTGGCAACTAAAGTTTAGATTAGCGAATGCCGAGGGTGTATAGCTAGGTTTGATCGACAGAAAAAAAAAAAAAAAAAACAAAAAAAGCTTCTGTTCTTTATGGTACTAAACCCTATCCAGTACATCTGAGACATCAGTAGAATTCCTTTTTACTATTTGTAAAGTCATATTATTCGGACAGAGCAAACAGTGATCTGGATTTTGAAAGAGCGTATATCTATATAGAATTGCTCGCAATTAGCTAGAAAGCTAGACAGTAACATTATTGGTAAATATAGCAGGGACAAGCCAGCGTTACAACTTTCTAGGAGGCAAGTATTTTAGAGTGAAATTATAAATAGGGTAATAGTTTAGTTAAAAAAATTTAAAAACGTGCACCACTAACAAAATGATAATAAACAAAATAAAAAAAAGTGATTAAAGAGTAAGAAATAAAAATTAAATTTGAAACCTAAAGAAAATAGGCGTTTCACAAAAATCGTAACAGCAAAACTTCTAATGTTTTAATTAATAAGCTGTGTACACATAAAAATTAAATTAAATGAGAAATAATATACTTAAATTGTTATGTTTATTTAAAAAATTAAACTAATTTGTAGAGCCTTGGAGGACAGGGCCCCGTCGATCGCCCCCCCTTGGCTTCGTCACTGATTGGTGGGGACTGGGACATCTCTTGAGCTCGCAGTTTGCCAGGCAGACAAATGCGCGCGCGTACACCAATGGAGATATTTGGGCTTCGTTGAAACTACATCCCGATAGCTTCTTGTTCCTGTATATAAGGCCATACTGTGCAGGTTTTTGAATATGTAATAATAACTATATATGTGACAGAGAAAGAGTGGCCGGCGGAGATATATACTTGGAGACGATCGAGGGGCCGGGTCATGATCCTGGCCCCCCCCAAAAAAAAGCTGTTTGAAAAAAACATATTTTTAATAACGTATGTGTTTTTACATAAATAAGATTTGCATGCCTTAAATTTGTACACATCCCTAAGAATGTGTTATTGAAAAAAGAAAAAGAAAAAGAAAGGTAATTATTAATAATACCTTTAAGTATTTGATGAGATCAAGAATATATATTGGCCGTAGAGCTAGCTTTTATATATATATATATATATATATATATGTTCATTTTGGCGACACTAGAGACAGAACCCAACTGGGACATTTGGACGTCGATCGCTTTTACTATAGTGCGCGCTGTTACTAATGATCTTTGTCTACTTCACTTTGCTTTTGTTGCTCCTGATGAAACACAGTTGGGGTGGACAAGGTGCATGCGTTGCACATGATGTGTATGCCATACGGTGCCATGGTACTGCATGCTTTACCTGCCGCGCGCGCTTTGAGCTCTAGGGTAAAGGAGTGGCCGTGAATCGATGGCGGCAACTGCAGAATTAACAGAAGTGACTGTATATAGACCCAGATCTATATCAAGGAAGTATGACATGATTTGTCATTTCCATACTCGACCTTTATCATGAAGTAGTGCTTTTTGCTAACAAGTCAACAACGTATCCAGCTATTATATCATGTACACGAGCATTGCTGGGGAAAACAAACATGAAATGTCGTACAAAACAAATAGAGAACCTATATATAATTGTATACATTGAAATAAAGTAGAACTGTTCAGAAATGTTATATATAGGATTGGACCAATATTTCATATTGTAAATGAATCATGTTATATATATTAGCGGCCTAGTTGATCATTCTAAACTAGTATATATAATTATTCTCTGGTAAATTAATTTTCCACGATTATAAGAAATATTATTTATTCATGATAGAATTTCATCTTTTGTTTTTAAATTTAAAATTAATTAAATCGAGCAAAATTCTAATCACTTTTGCCAAATGCGCGCCTTATAAGGTACGTACGTACGTATCGTAGTTTAGTTATTCCTCCTTTAATATTTTATTTGCATCCTCGTTGATTTCTTTAATTTTTTCTGGGGATTCAATATATTTTATTTTTCTCCTTTATCATGCGTATTTTTTTAATTATTATAATAAAAAATCTCAGTCTTTTCTCTTACTGTTATAGTTCTTGCAATCTTTTAAATTTTAATAGGGACTATCGTTTTTATATATATATATATATAAGTAATTTAAAAAAAACAAATTGATCCTGTAGTTCTCTCTGTTTTGTATTATATAATATCCCCTCCTTTAAAATATATATAGGAAAATCAATTTAAAGTTCTTTGCATACGAACAAAAAAACTACCAACTAATATAAATTACTGTCTCAAATACATGATATATAAACGTACCGTACGTAGAGTTTGGTTGAAATTAAATGATTTGGGAACTGACGAATAATGATGGTATATACATATTATATATATATATATACATATATATCATATCTGATGATCAAGACAGCTAATTAGAAACTAACTAGACTACCGCATGCAGCATGCCCTAATTTATTATTCCATCTGGCCTGCTGATAATTTTGTAATATTTATTAATAACTATTAAAGTTTTATTTTTTAATAATTGTAATTATTCTAATAATAATTATACAATGTTCCACATTGGTGTATATATATATAGTTTGTGAGTTTTGCTATAAATCAACAATTGTTTACATCATACACTCCACGCATGACGTGGAATTCTTTTTTTTTTTTTCATAGCGTGTAATGGTATATTTTATAAGGTTTAGGATGTTTTTTATAGAATGTAGAGTGTGAGGTGGTGAATAGTGACTGATGAAATTTTTTTTTCATAATTTGTATCCTAATCTCCTATGAAATTTTATGATTATTTATCCGATCAAGTGATCCGGACACGTACGGTCGAATACTTATGAAGAACCGAATTAATAATTATTCCCTTATCTCATCTTAATTATTACAATTTTTTTTAAATTTTCATATAAAAATATAATAAATAATTTAGTTTTTTCAAATTTCAAAATAAAAATAATATTAAAAAATATATTCTAACAGTATTTTATTCAACTATTATTCAAAACATCTAATACAATCTCATCTCATTCGAACTATATATCCATACCCAACCTCAGTATTATACATATAAATATATGGGTGCAGCTACTCTGCCGCACCATTTTGACTGCTGGGCGTACTGCCCAGCGTAAAACTTTTTCTTTTTTCATATTTTTTTAATATATTTAAATAAATTTAAAAAAATAAAAAAATATATTAATACATTTAAAATTATTTTCTTAACCATTAAGTAAAAAAAAAAAAAATTACCCAAGTGATACAATTGGACGGTAGATTTGGAACCGCAGACAAGCTTTATCTTAAATATATATATATATATATATATAGTTTTCAATTGAAAAAAGAAAAAAATTAAAAAAAGAAAGATCGAAATCATGATGAGTTGATTTACGTGTTAACTAGCGACCAAATAAGCCACAAAACGGCCGGTAACGGGACTATTTTCCTAGATTCTACTCATATATGGCATTAAAAATAAATAAATTTAATAGATTCTCTTCTAACCTAAGGGCATAATGATCAAAATTTTATTTATTTTTTATTTTTATTATACTCTGCTCGATGGGGTGATTCTAAATTGTCTTCCACTCGCCTTTACTTTAGTTAATTCTCTGTTGAGGACTGTGTATCACTTCTCCTCTCTCCATCGTCCACTCCCTAGTTCGGTCATCTTGTAACTCTCTCTCTCTCTCTCTCTAAAAGCAAAGCTAGCACAGTGAAACTATTCCCGATCCCCTTACAGCCTTTCCACCATGGCTGACCCGTACTCAAATTTCTTCACAGGTCTGTTCAAATTCAACCCTCTCCACCATTACCCACCTTCAAACCCTCCTCCACATGACCCTTCCTACGCTCACAACTTCTTCATCAACCAAAACGGCAACTTTTTCCATTACCAAAACCCACCCACTTCTCCTCCTCTCAAAGAAGCTCTCCCTCTTTTGAGCTTAAGCCCTACCAAACAAGAACAGGAACAGGAACAGGAACGATCATTAGATAGATACTATTGCACTGCCATGGATGTGGATAAGATCAGCAAAAATAAAGAAGAAGAAGATGAGGACGACGATGAGACTGTGACTGTTGCACTGCACATAGGGTTGCCAAGCCCTAGTGCTGCTGAGATGGCTTCTGTGCTCTCTGCTTCTTCCTCGGATATCACCGATAAGGATCAGGGAGATGGTGATGATTCTGGGCACCATATGAACAGGCTCAACAAGGGGCAGTATTGGATCCCCACCCCTTCTCAGATTCTCATTGGCCCAACACAGTTTTCATGTCCTGTTTGCTGCAAGACCTTCAACAGATACAACAACATGCAGGTTTGTTTCTTCACATCCCCCCCCCCCCNTGAATCTTCAACTGTTGTCGTGTGCTTGGATTTAAAGAGGCAAAGGGAGTTTGATTCTATGGGTATTTTTCAAATATTTCTTGGATTTACCATCTTCCAGTTATTTTTTATTTTAATTTACGTTTTTGCATGGGTTTGGGCTTTGGGGTTTGAACAAATCTTTTCTGATCCAAACTGAGACTGGGATATGTATTCATGATCAGTTCCTTCCCTTTATGTGATTGAACAATACATGATGTTCCTCACGCTTTTAGTACTTTCAAGTCAGCGTTACACACTTCGCCTGCAGGTCTGTAGAACTGAAATCTTGCAGTTCTTTAACCAGAGGCCCAGATGATGATCTTATTCCATGAACAAATTAAGGTCTCTCTCTCTCTCTCTCTCTTTTGAACCTTCGCTCCGCAACAAACGGTTCATGGACTGTTGGACATGACAACCTCATGATTCATAGGACATTGCTTCTCTATATATGATCTCCTAAATCCCATGAACCAGTCTTAAGTCTTTCTAAATATTGATTGTTTCACCTGTTTTGTTTTTAATCGGAGATGTTGTAAAGAGAAAGAAACTAGCAACCCGGACAATTCGGATACAACGTACAGCGAAGAGAATCTTTTGTTCCATACTTCAGTCTGGCCTGAAGCAAATCCATTTTCCTTCATTTAGGGTTGCATAAGCTAGAAATTTTAAATTAAGGTTCATTATCATGAAGAAGTAACAAGCTTCTTTCAAATGCCTATTTCACAATCGCAGTATCGTATGATCCGTAAGATTCAACGAGACCCCCAAATGTAAAGCAGAAAAGGCAACTTTCACACTTCATAATCCTTAACTAACTACGTACATGACTCTCAAGACGCACCTATTTCACAAGAATGCAAATGTGTAAATTGAATATTATTTAAGAAGTTTTACTCTGATTAGGTCATTTTGCTTATCAATTTCTTGATTGTTTTGGGATGTGGTAGCATGTACATTGGCTATCTGTATTTATATTTAAACTAATTAATTGATTGTTTATTTCTTGGTGTGACTAAATTTTTCAGATGCATATGTGGGGGCATGGATCTCAGTATAGAAAAGGGCCCGAATCCCTGAGGGGCACCCAACCAACGGGGATGCTTAGGCTTCCTTGTTATTGTTGTGCACCAGGGTGCAGGAACAACATTGATCACATGAGAGCGAAGCCTCTTAAGGATTTCAGAACTCTCCAGACTCATTATAAGAGGAAGCATGGAAACAAGCCTTTCATGTGCAGAAAATGTGGCAAGGCTTTCGCCGTGAGGGGGGATTGGAGAACCCATGAAAAGAACTGTGGAAAGCTTTGGTATTGCATCTGTGGATCCGATTTCAAGCACAAAAGATCTCTTAAAGACCATATAAAGGCTTTTGGAAGCGGCCATGGGGCATATGGCATGGATGGCTTCGAAGAGGAAGATGAACCTGCATCCGAAGTAGAGCAAGATAACGAGTCAATGCAGTGATATAATATAAATGAGTATCAATACTAGCAAATGATCATCTAAAGCCTTTGAGGTCATTTGCATTGGTACTATATATATATATATATATATAGCTATGGCTTTCTACTGAGAACTGTAGTGTAAGCTTCAGTCCACTTGGAGAGCCAAATTTAGATTTTTTTTTTCCTGTTTCTTTTCTGTTCTTTCCTAAGATTTCCTACTTAGCAATGTAGGATCCAAAGCAAATCCTAGACCAAGCCTTCTGCGAGGCCATTTTCTTTTCAATTCTTGTTAATTGATGACTTATCTTTCCTTCTATTGAGCTAGTTCCTCATGTCATAGACCCTGCTGAAAAAGATTAAAACATTACTTGGAAATTAAAGTCGTTTTGGATGAGATAGGATCAAAACCAAAACATTTTCCATGGACAAGATTAACTGTGTTTGGATGTTGAGTTGAATTGAGTTGAGTTGAGTTATTTATAAATAGTGATGTTGAGTTGAATTAAATTGAGTTATTTATGAATAGTAGTGAGTTGAGATGGTGGAGTGATAGTTCTGTGGAGCTCACTTAAGATGAGTTTAAATGTGTTTGGATATTAAAATGAGTTTATATGTATTTATGAAAAGTTGAAAAATGTTGTGGGTTCCACATATAAATAAGTGTTGAGTTAAAAAAAGTTATGAGTTTCATGTGTAAAGAGAATTTGAATTGAAATGGATTTAATAATTTGAGAGTTGTGTATTTAAATATTAAAAGAAGTTTCTCTCAAAACTAGCGACCGGGATGTATTGGGATTCGTTGAGAACATCTTGCAGATATATAAAATGGCAATTAAAATATCTTTGTATTATACTATTAAGCAACTAACCTTGATCATGACTTAATCGATCGAGCTCATGATATTCTCACACACATACCAATTACGTATTTACGTGCGCGCGTGTGAATATATAAATATAAAAAGTACCTAGCTATATATGACATACATGTGACGTAATAAGTAGATCGATGCATTTCTGTCTGTATGAATTAATAATGATTCATCCTGTTTGCCGACAAAAATTAAAGAAGAGTTTGCATATCATGGGTTTTCAACGAAAAGGTAACAGGAAGGTCGATACCTTATTTGAAATAATAAGACTGCCTCTTCTAACTTTTAGCGATGATGATACATCCGAGAATAATGTTTGTGGGGGCATAATTTCTGGATTTGTTTGGCCTCAATAATTCATTTTCTTTTTAGGATTCTCGATCGTGTGTGTCTTCATATATCAATTCACAAATCTGACAAATGGTAGTGAAGGTTGTAAAAGAAGCAAACTTCTCAAAGACAGACACTTGACCTGCAGCTTAAAAAAAGGAGCAATGCTATGCATCATCCTACACACCACATATCAAATTATTTTTTATTTTTTTTAAATTTTTTTTCATTTTTTTTTTATTTTACTCTTCTTGAAATATTTATATTTTTTTATTCATCATCCGTATAATAACATTTAATAAGAGAAATAAATAAATAAAATAAAATAAATTATGGTGTGTGATGTGTAGAATGATACAAAGATTAATTCCAAAAAAAATGCTGATAACAAGGCTAGCTGAGGTGTGATTAATGCAAGTATAATTGAGGTAGTCTTTTCATCCTGATCAACGTAAATGAACAGCTACCTTTGTATC